>CM076464.1:27195894-27278394 GCA_038419695.1 Scomberomorus guttatus | reverse complement strand
AACAACATCTGGCTGTGTGTGTGTGTGTGTATGTGTGTGTGTGTGTGTGCGCAGCACCTCCTCCTCTCTCAGGAATGTGAGGCACTTTAAAGGGAAATTCCACCTAAAAACTGAACTCGGACGCTGTGACTTTATTTCACAAATAACTCCTAACTCCTAACTAAGAATTGCACTATATAGCCTAATTATTATTGTTCTGCACAATGTATAATAATAATAATTCTACTCTTATTTTATTTTTTATCATATTTCATCACATACTATGTATATAATCATTGCAATCATTTTACTATTGAACTACTTGACTTTATTTGATTCTGTTGTTGTGTGTGATGTGTGCTGGATGCTGCTGTTGTGACACTTCGGGATCAATAATGTATTTCTTATCTTAAAAGCTGTGATCTGAACAGCAGTGAGAGTCACACACACACACACACACACACACACACACACACACACACACACACACACACACACTCCTCTAAGCGAGCATCTGGGACACAGACGGTGACATCACTGACCTCTGACCTGTGACATCACTAAAGGTTACATTTACCTGAGTGTGCAGAATAATCTGAACCAGGTGAAACCAGGTGAAGTTTTACTCCAGTTGACAGTAAAAGCTTCTCGAGTAAAAAGCCAATCAGAGTTCTTTAAAAACCTTCAGTTCAACAACAGGAACATGTTGAAAAGAACCACAGTGAGCTGCTTCATGTCAGGAAGATTATTTCATCTTCTGACATGTGAGATATTATTGAGTTTGCTGTTGTGAACATTACTGTTGCTGCTCTGTAAACAATATTTAGCTTTATTTAAAATACTGCAGTTACTGCAGTGTGAAAAACTATAACCTGTGTTGTTTTTTAAATAAATATTGTAATGATAATGGTCCAAAATTATGTGACAATTCAGTTTGTGTCAAATAACATCGAGACGTCAAACTTGACTGTTCATTCTTTGATGTTTATTATAAAAAGCTCCTGTAAATGATCACATGACTCCATGAACATGAATGATGTTTGTTTGAAGTCATTTCACTGACGAGCTGTTTGCACTTCACTGGTTGTGTCTCTTGTAAACAGAGACTGACTGATTATTGCAGACTCTTTATTATTTTCATTTTTGGATAATCTGTCACTTCTCACTTCTTTAATAGATTGTATAAAACTTTAATTAATCGTATAAAACAACAGAAAAGTAACTCAGATTCACATCTGATAAATGACTAAAATATCAAATTGATTATTAAGAGAGTGATTGATGATCAGCTGGTCATCATGTTTCTGCTTCTGTCCCTTTAATTTGACTTTAATGCGGTTTGAGGAGAATAAAACTGATGAAACAGAATCTAAACATGAACCAAAGGCAACAGCTCCTACCTGAGTACCTGCAGGTATTTAACGGTACATTTTTAGGACATTTCACAGAGTTTGCTGCTTAAGTTGGTTTAGTTGGTCATTTTTCTTTAACTGACAGAAAATTTAGACGAAATTTTTTTTGTCAAAATTGTCTAATTTATTGTCTAAATTATTAAGAAATTTTGAAAAAGAACATGTAAGTGTGAACCCAAATATAATGACCAATTAAACCACCTTAAAACTTTCTGTTGTTTCTTAAGATTTTTACCAAATTGCAGCAAACTCTCTGTGAAATGTCCTAAAAATTAACTGTTAAATACCTGAAAATACATCAGATCATGTGACCTGAAGATCAATCATGTAATCTTACCTGCAGTCAAACTCAAGGGCAGCAGAACCCTGAAAACCACACCTGCAGCCAGATCCGAGGACATCCTGGACCCACGTCAGTCCACCACTGTTTAAATCCAGATCCAGATCGAGCAGCGGGCTGTCAGAGCTCCATGAGCCCGCCGGAGGAGCTGCAAGCCCGGCGGTGGGCGGCGACACGCCCCGGTGCCATCCTCCGTGCTCCGAGACACAGAGAGACAGACACAGAAAGTCTCACTGCCAGCTGGAGACCAACCACAAACTTACAAGCTGTCTGTCTCGCAGTAACTGTCTGTCTGTAACTGTCTGTCTCGCAGTAATTGTCTGTCTGTAACTGTATGTCTCTCAGTAATTGTCCCTCAGTAACTGTCTGTCTGAAGGTTTAAATCCTCTTTACTTCTGCAGAAATACATTTTTTGAAGTAAAAAAAAAATTCGCAGAAAACAGAAAAACTGAGAACTTTGTTTTATCTCCACAAACTTTCTCTTCTTTTTCTTCCTATTTTTCTTCTGATTCCTCTTTTTTTTCTTCTTCTTCTGTTTCTCCTCCTCCAGGGAAAAAACGTGAAGATACTGAACTTTCTCAGTTTTTCTTTTCTTCTCTTCTCTGCAGCTCCGCTGAAAAACACCGAGTCCTGCAGGCCCCGCCCACCGCCTGACTGACTGCTGCCTCGGCCAATCAGTAAGTCATTTCAAATGGGAAAATGAGACCACGCCCCCAGAAAACAAATCTTCAAAGAAACAACATCCATAATCAATACATTTGTCTATACCTCAAAACCTCATTAATTTACCCATTATTGATGATAACGGATACATCAATTATCTGCATGGTTTAAGGGTTCTCTAATCGTCTAAATAACATCCTGTACCCTTCATGTGTGTCTCTTTTGTCAAATATGAAAGGTTTTAATTGTGTATCTGCACAGTTAAAGGGATTTTTAAGATGTAAAATTCCCTTAAAAACATGAAAGCTTTGGTTTCTACCTGCAGAGCTGTTTGGTGTGTTTGTTTTTCAGGGAGGCTTTCATGCTCTTCGTTCAATTTATTGGTCAAAACAGTTCAGATAAACCATGACAGGTGCCTTCATATAATCAATAAATTATCCATCAATTAACAGATCAAAGTGATGTTACTGTGCAGTCTGTGGGGGCACCTTAGAGGGCATTTTACCATACTGTGGGGGCACCTTAGAGGGCATTTTATCATACTGTGGGGGCACCTTAGAGGGCATTTTACCATACTGTGGGGGCACCTTAGAGGGCATTTTATAATACTGTGGGGGCACCTTAGAGGGCATTTTATCATACTGTGGGGGCACCTTAGAGGGCATTTTACCATACTGTGGGGGCACCTTAGAGGGCATTTTATCATACTGTGGGGGCACCTTAGAGGGCATTTTACCATACTGTGGGGGCACCTTAGAGGGTATTTTATCATACTGTGGGGGGGCATAGAGGGCATTTTACCATACTGTGGGGGCACCTTAGAGGGCATTTTATCATACTGTGGGGGGGCATAGAGGGCATTTTACCATACTGTGGGGGCATAGAGGGCATTTTACCATACTGTGGGGGCACCTTAGAGGGCATTTTATCATACTGTGGGGGGGCATAGAGGGCATTTTACCATACTGTGGGGGCATAGAGGGCATTTTACCATACTGTGGGGGCACCTTGAGGGCCTTTTACCATACTGTGGGGGCACCTTAGAGGGCATTTTATCATACTGTGGGGGCACCTTAGAGGGCCTTTTACCATACTGTGGGGGCACCTTAGAGGGCATTTTATCATACTGTGGGGGCACCTTAGAGGGCCTTTTACCATACTGTGGGGGCACCTTAGAGGGCATTTTATCGTACTGTGGGGGCACCTTAGAGGGCATTTTACCATACTGTGGGGGCACCTTAGAGGGCATTTTATCATACTGTGGGGGCACCTTGAGGGCCTTTTACCATACTGTGGGGGCACCTTAGAGGGCATTTTATCATACTGTGGGGGCACCTTAGAGGGCATTTTATCATACTGTGGGGGGGCATAGAGGGCATTTTACCATACTGTGGGGGCATAGAGGGCATTTTACCATACTGTGGGGGCACCTTAGAGGGCCTTTTACCATACTGTGGGGGCACCTTAGAGGGCATTTTATCATACTGTGGGGGCACCTTAGAGGGCCTTTTACCATACTGTGGGGGCACCTTAGAGGGCATTTTATCATACTGTGGGGGCACCTTAGAGGGCCTTTTACCATACTGTGGGGGCACCTTAGAGGGCATTTTATCATACTGTGGGGGCACCTTAGAGGGCATTTTATCGTACTGTGGGGGCACCTTAGAGGGCATTTTACCATACTGTGGGGGCACCTTAGAGGGCATTTTATCATACTGTGGGGGCACCTTGAGGGCCTTTTACCATACTGTGGGGGCACCTTAGAGGGCATTTTATCATACTGTGGGGGCACCTTAGAGGGCCTTTTACCATACTGTGGGGGCACCTTAGAGGGCCTTTTACCATACTGTGGGGGCACCTTAGAGGGCATTTTATCATACTGTGGGGGGGCATAGAGGGCATTTTACCATACTGTGGGGGGGCATAGAGGGCATTTTATCATACTGTGGGGGGGCATAGAGAGCATTTTACCATACTGTGGGGGCACCTAAGAGGGCATTTTATCATACTGTGGGGGGGCATAGAGGGCATTTTACCATACTGTGGGGGCATAGAGGGCATTTTACCATACTGTGGGGGGGCATAGAGGGCATTTTACCATACTGTGGGGGCACCTTAGAGGGCATTTTACCATACTGTGGGGGGGCATAGAGGGCATTTTACCATACTGTGGGGGCACCTTAGAGGGCATTTTATCATACTGTGGGGGGGCATAGAGGGCATTTTACCATACTGTGGGGGCACCTTGAGGGCCTTTTACCATACTGTGGGGGCACCTTAGAGGGCATTTTATCATACTGTGGGGGCACCTTAGAGGGCCTTTTACCATACTGTGGGGGGGCATAGAGGGCATTTTACCATACTGTGGGGGCACCTTAGAGGGCATTTTATCATACTGTGGGGGGGCATAGAGGGCATTTTACCATACTGTGGGGGCACCTTGAGGGCCTTTTACCATACTGTGGGGGCACCTTAGAGGGCATTTTATCATACTGTGGGGGCACCTTAGAGGGCCTTTTACCATACTGTGGGGGCACCTTAGAGGGCATTTTATCGTACTGTGGGGGCACCTTAGAGGGCATTTTACCATACTGTGGGGGCATAAAGGGCATTTTATCATACTGTGGGGGCACCTTAGAGGGCATTTTATCATACTGTAGGGGCACCTTAGAGGGCATTTTATCATACTGTGGGGGCATAAAGGGTATTTTATCATACTGTAGGGGCACCTTAGAGGGCATTTTATCATACTGTGGGGGCACCTTAGAGGGCATTTTATCATACTGTAGGGGCACCTTAGAGGGCATTTTATCATACTGTGGGGGCATAGAGGGCATTTTATCATACTGTGGGGGCACCTTAGAGGGCATTTTATCATACTGTGGGGGCACCTTAGAGGGCATTTTATCGTACTGTGGGGGCATAGAGGGCATTTTATCATACTGTGGGGGCACCTTAGAGGGCATTTTATCATACTGTGGGGGCATAGAGGGCATTTTACCATACTGTGGGGGCACCTTAGAGGGCATTTTATCATACTGTGGGGGCATAGAGGGCATTTTATCATACTGTGGGGGCATAGAGGGCATTTTACCATACTGTGGGGGCACCTTAGAGGGCATTTTATCATACTGTGGGGGCATAGAGGGCATTTTATCATACTGTGGGGGCACCTTAGAGGGCATTTTACCATACTGTGGGGGCACCTTAGAGGGCATTTTATCATACTGTGGGGGCACCTTAGAGGGCATTTTACCATACTGTGGGGGCACCTTAGAGGGCCTTTTAGTGGTATTGTTTTGTCATCGAGGGCACCAACCCCCCCCCCCCCCCAAAAAAAACATACTGACAAACAAACTGTATTTTAGAGTGTCCACATACTTTTGTCCTAAGTGGCTTCAGTGTGTGTGGGTGTTTGTCTCCCTCTGCTGGACTGTCAGGGTGAGTTTTATACCTGCTTCGTTCTCATCAGGCATCAAACTGCAGACTTGTTAACCTGAACCTGAGTCATCCTGCAGAGCTGCAGCAGCTGTTTCCTCTCATCCAGC
Source organism: Scomberomorus guttatus (assembly GCA_038419695.1). NCBI lineage: Eukaryota > Metazoa > Chordata > Actinopteri > Scombriformes > Scombridae > Scomberomorus > Scomberomorus guttatus. The sequence goes on along the minus strand of CM076464.1, from coordinate 27,272,452 downwards.
TCCCATCAAAATGCTGATTGATCATTTGTCTGATTCATTGATCTATTAGTCAAACTGTTGTCTTGATTTGGCTTTACGTCTGAGCAAATTAATTCCACATAAGTCAGTTTTGTTATTTTGTTATATTACAAACATTGTTCTATATTAAGAACCATATAGACGATGTGAGAATAGAGATAGCTATGTTCAATATATATAGTGATATTTAGTCATATAATATTTTAGTGTCTGCTTTTCTCTATCGATAGCGTAACATGGTGGACAGAGTGTTTTGGGAGACAGCCCTTTGACAGTCCTTGAAGGCACCACAACAGCAGATCTCCAAAGTCTTTTTTTAGCTGGATAAAGACAGAAATGTTATTACAGGGCAGCCAGTTTAATCTCATTCATATAGAATTATACCCAAATCAAAAACTGTTTCAAGGTAACTGTGATGTATTCAGTCTATTTTTCAGCTGGAGCTGACAGGAAACATGTCTGAAAGTGGATCTATCTCTATTATGAGAAAACAAGATGCTTTGCTTATTTCAAAAATCAGACCACAACTAAACAGTTTAAAGATATGAATTCCTAGACTGAGCCAAATTAAAGCTCGGCCTGTAGCTGCTGGTTAAAATGGCACAGATCATAACTTGAGGCGACTTTAGAGACAAATAATCCATTTTTAAGCTTCTTTAACTTGAATTTATCACAGTTTATTTCTTACATGAAGCCAAACAAACAGAAATCTAATTTTTAAAATTAGTTTTAAGGTTAGATCGTGTTTGACAGTGGATGGATTTTCATGCTGGTTTCACTTATGGAGTCATTTTTGTTGAACCCATTGGCAGACTTTCCTTCTTGAAATTATCACATTTGACTAGTTCAAAGAATATTTTTGTACCATTTCGGGTAGGCAAGTTTTTGCATTGTGTATTGTATTATGTTGTTGTTTTGGTTTGTTTGGTTCTGGTTCTTCCTCTCGTCTTGTACTGTGTCATCACTTGCACTATAAATTAAAAAAAATAAAACATCATCATCATCATCCAAGCTGAGTCATCGGATCAGAGTTTTTGATGTAAATAAAGAGAAAGTGACTCTGTGGTTTGTTTTTATTAAAGTAGAACAGAACGTAGGCGACATGTACCGGCTCCTTTTCCAACCTTCAGTCTTCTAAAAGAAATGACCCTGTGACATCATCACATTTAGGCTCACCTGAGTCTGCTTCACTTCCTGTCATATCAGGGTGTGTTTGCCCTGAGTGTTGTCTGTCAGGCTGCATACAGAGAGGATCACCTGTAGAAAGAACTCAGGGTCGGCACCTAACCTGCAATCATTTCATGTTTTTATTAACAGATATTCTCAGAATGGAACAGAATGGATCAAACTGATGACCAATCAAAGATGAAATACATTATTGAATAATTTAAAGCTTCATTGTTGATGTTGTAAAACATTGTTTAAATAACTTATTAGATAAAGTATCAGGTCTCTGTGATTTTAGGGTTCATGTTTTAATAATGTTTGTTCTTGTTTTACTGCCAATATCACATAAATCATGAAAAACTAGATAATAACGAGTATAAAAGCAGGAAAATATATGTGTGCAGTTTTCTTACAGATGATGTAACATACGTGTTTTTCTCTCTGAACACGCCTGAAACTATGAAAACACACAATCAAAACATTGACGTAGAAATGTTTTAATATGATTTTTTCTAACGAGGAAAGATGTTTATAAATATTTCTGTGATTTTACAAATTCACCTCTGACATCAGAGTCTGAACAGCCAATCAGGGGAAAGACAGAAACATTAATAATTAACAAGTTCAAGAACATGAAAAAATATATTTTTCATATGACTATTGCCATGGTAAAAATAACAGGAAAACCACGACCTGGGCTCCTTCCCATCGACAGAACTACACTACCCACAATCCCCTGCAGCAGGCAGACATAAAGAAAAGAAAGGCACAGATATGTTCAGTCTGTCCTACTCAATAATCAATAATCACTAATCCATTCAAGCCCATTTGGAACTAACTGCAGAGTGATATATAGAATAAATATATCAGGATCTATCGGTATTGATTACCTATCAGCTTTGATTAGCTATCAAAACCTCAGATTAGCTTTGAGATTATCTTCAGATCACATGATTCAGTCCATGAGGGCCACCTGGCCAATCAAAGCAGCTCATACTGCCGCAGGTGCATGCGTTGAATGATGTCACGACAGTCGTTGAAGACACGGCGGATGTTTTCGGTGTCAACGGCGCAGGTGAAGTGAGGATAACAGTAATGTTTCCCATCACCACTCGCTGTGCTGATCCTCTGAGAGACAGACAGGTCAGAGAGAGAGAGACAGGTCAGAAAGAGAGACGGGTCAGAGAGAGAGAGACAGGTCAGAAAGAGAGACGGGTCAGAGAGAGAGAGACAGGTGAGAGAGATAGACAGGTCAGGGAGAGAGAGACAGGTCAGAGCAACAGACGGACAACATCAGCACATGGAAGCAGATCATTTGTAATAACTACACACACATTACCAAAGAAGGCGTTGGTCGTGGTGGCCGTTTAACTGTGTGTCAGGATGAAACTCTAGACACAGACAACCCTCTGCTCACTTTTACCTACTATACTAAAAAAGGTACAGTACTAGTGCAGGGAAACGAGGCGAGTCTCAGCTCCTCAAGATGAAGGCAGAAGCTGAGAGAGACCGACCCAGTACCAGCAGCAGCACTGTAGGAGACACATCAGAACAGGAAGAGGAGGATGACACAGTGGTCCCAGAGGTCACAGAGCCAGACCTGAAGCCAACAACCAGTCCATCTGACCCCGCCCCTCCAACACCGCCCAAACTACTCCAACAACTAAGAAAGAGTCTGTCCCTCCTGGAGCTGGACTTCACTGAGTTCAGGGAGCTCACTTTGGCCAAGCCAGCTGAGTCTGATACCACCCAACAGCTGAGACATGAGCTCCAACAGCTGGAGCAGGACAGCCAGGAGGCCACAGCAGAGCTGAGAAGGGAGAACCAGGAAACCACAACAGAGCTGAAGGAGACCCAGAGGAGGTTCAGACAGCTGACACAGGCCGTACGTGAGCTGGAGGAGGAGAACACCACCCTATGAGCTCAGGCCCTGAGAATAAAGGAGGATGCAGCCAACAGAGACTTGAGCTTCAGCAGAGAGCTACAGGAGATCAGGGAGCAACTCCAGGAGAAGAGCTGTCATGTATCTGCTGTCCAACACCCACCCTCTCCCCTGCTGCCAAACCACCTTCTCCCTCTGACACCGGCAGCTCCCTCCTCCCACGGCCTTTACCCATATCTCCAACCCTAACACCCAGAGACCCCCCCCGACACAGACTCCCCCCCGCTACCCAACCCCTATTCAACACAGAGCCTAACCCTGACAGACCAGCCGAGCCAGAAGCCCAGGTGGTCCTCATGGACTCATGGACTACAATGGAAAATACTTGGACACTAAACGCCTCTTCCCTGGCCTCAACACCACAGCCAAACGCCATGGAGCTGCTTAGACAGGACACACTGGGGAGCCTCCAGTACATCGTGGTACATACAGACACCAATGACCTCCACCCCCTACACCGGGGCCCTGCACACACACACACACACACACAGATACACACACACACACACACAGACACACACAGACACACACACACACACACACACACAGATACACACAGATACACACAGACACACACACACACACACACACACAAACACACAGATACACACACACACAGAGATACAGACACACACACACACACACACACACACAGATACACACACACACAGATACACAAAAATCAAAAAAATTCTATGACATTGTATTATACTGTCTCGTATAACAATAAAAAAAATAGACTGCATCAGTATAATATATAACCTGCATATGTGACACCTGTGTATTTAAGATGTTAAGAGACAGGTCAGAGAGAGAGAGACAGGTCAGAGAGAGAGACAGGTCAGAGAGAGAGACAGGTCAGAGAGAGAGAGACAGGTCAGAGAGAGAGACAGGTCAGAGAGAGAGACAGGTCAGAGAGAGAGACAGGTCAGAGAAAGAGACAGGTCAGAGAGAGAGAGACAGGTCAGAGAGACATCTGAGATAAATGTGACCTTGACAATTAGCCAACAGTAACCTGGGGAAGGTTTTCTGTAGCTTTATAAATTTCTGGCTACACTTCCTTGTGGATTCACACCAAATTATCACACATCAGGTTCTGTTATGATTGTGGTTTTAGACAACTAGGCAATGATTTATAGATTGTGTAGACATGGCGAAATACTTTCTGACTTTTCACTTATTAGGTCTCAAATTACCACCACCGAAGTACGCATTCTATGTATTCTATGTACTCTATCTTCACTTCATTTTATCTTATTTTTATTATTGTTATCAAGTGGGTTTTATTTTCCATCTTATGTTACATGGGTGCTGAGGTCAGTGGTTGGTAGGTTTGAGAAAAAAGTGTAAAAAAGAGTGTTTTTTAACCCCCACAGCAACACCAAAGGTGCCCGCCACAGATAAGACCCACAGTGAGGTTAAACCTGTGGGAAGATGTTTGGGGTGAGCTGAAAGAGGCTTATTTTGGTTAATCAAGACCGGTGGTGAGTCTGTGTCCATTGGGAAAAGGGAGCTTCTGTTATGCTTATGGCTTCAGAGACCTGGGTGCTGATTTACAGATTGTGTACACATGGTGTAATACTTAATAGTTTTCACTTATTAAGTCTCAAATTACCACCACTGAAGTACACATTCTATGTATTGTATTTTCACTTTATTTTATCTAATTTTTTATTATTATTATGAAGTGGATTTTATATTCCATCTCATGTTAAATTGTTTGTTTTTTTTTTGTTTTTGTTTTTATGTTCATTTTGTCTTTTTTCATGTGAAGCACTTGATGCATTTAATTTCTTTAGTCATAAAGCACTTTAAGCTGCATTTCTTGTATTAGTTAATTAAAGTGCTATACAAATAAAAGTATTATTATTAATAATAATAATCAAAATATTTGCATGTTTCGTTGATTTCAAAAAAGCTTTTGATTAAATTTGGCACATTGGTTTATTTAACAGACTACTTCAAAGTAGTGTAGGGGGTAAAACATGTGACTTGATAAAATCCATGTACACAAACAACATGTAGTACCAACATAATGGCATCAAATTGGACACAAGAGAACAACATTAATTCTCAAGAACATGGAGTGAGACAAGACTGCTATCACCTTCCCTGTTCAACCTCTCCAAATTAATGAATTGGCCATCATCTTGGAACAGTCCACAGCACCTGGTCTCTCACTTCACAACTCAGATTAAATTCCTGCTATATGCAGATGATTTAATCCTGCCAAGTCCGACAAAAGATGGACTTCAACAGAATTTGAACATACTTGAATGTTCCTGTCAGACCTGGACCCTGGCAATAAACATAAAAAAGACCAAAATGATGATATTTCAAAAAAGATGTCAAGGAAACAAATATCACTTTACAATTAGAATGTTGTACAATTGTACAATAGAAAACTGTTTAGAATATAATTACTTAGGCCTGAATATAAATTCCACTGAAAGTTTCAATCCAACAGTCAATGAACTGAGAGAAAAAGCAGGCAGGGCATTTTATGCAATCAAAAGACAAATTCACATTCAAATTCGAATTTTAATTTGGCTCAGTTAGAGAACCCATTCTGCTCTATGGAAGTGAAGTGTGGGGCCCACAAACAAACCTAAACTTTGACCAATGGGAAAAGCATCCAATTTAAAATGCACACACTGAATTTTGTAAAAGTATCCTGCAGGTACACAAGACAACAACTAACAATACCCACAAAGCCAATTTTCATTATTAAACTCCAAATAGGATCAGATAAATATTGGCTTCATCTAAAAGAAAGTGACCCCCACTCCTACCGCCAGCCCTGCAGTGCTAAGAGATGAGCAAAGACAAAAGTCGCCTCACTCCTGACGCTTTGTTCTGCCTCAGGACCAGTCTGAGACCAGAACTATCAGAGTCAAACAAATTATAACACAACAGAAACAAAACTACCTCACTTAGTGGAACACAAAATCACACACACAAAGCAAAATGCAATGCTATCTGGCCCTAAAAAGACAGTTCACTGTGGCAACCTTCCTGACCACATGGACTGATGTTAAACACAGAAACATGTTAACAAAGTAGTCTAACAGAGCACTTACAGCCTGTCTATAGAAACAGCAGATATAAGAAAACATGGCTGCCAATAAAGCATTTGAATATTTGAAAGGTCAGAGAGACAGACAGGTCTTTATTACCAGGAACTCGTCTCTGATGAAGAACTTGGCTCTAGTCACTCTGGGGTCTTCATCAGCATCTGGAACAGCTGCACACACACACACACACACGCACACACACATACACACACACACACACACACACACACACACACACACACACACTATCATATCTCATGTTGTAGGGACATAAATCTGTTTACAGTCACATGTGGGATGTGGTTTAAAGGTAAAGTCATAGTTAGTGTAAGTCTTCAGGAAATAAAGGTAAGTCAATGTAAAGTCCTACAAAGTGATGGAAACACAACTGTGTGTGTGTGTGTGTGTGTGTGTGTGTTACAGTGTTTTTTGTTACCATCAGCAGGAACAGTGTAATTGTTGTATTCGGGGAAATAATCCTCCAGTTTAGATTTTCCAGCCAGGATCTTGTCAGCGAGGACATCCTGTTTGTTCAGGAACAAGATCACTGAGATTGTCTTCAGAAACCTGCAGCCAATCACAGAATATACAGGGTTATCTACAGCCAATCACAGAACAGAGAGGGTTATCTACAGCCAATCACAGAGCAGAGAGGGTTGTCTACAGCCAATCACAGAGCAGAGAGGGTTGTCTACAGCCAATCACAGAGCAGAGAGGGTTATCTACAGCCAAGCAGAGAGGGTTCTTAAATGGAACCTGTTGGTCCAGATGGATCTGAAGAGGTCCAGTGATTCTCGCAGCCGATTGGTGGAGTTGTCCTCTCGGATCACCATGTTGTAGCTGCTGCTCGCCGCCACAAAGATTATGGCTGTCACATCTGTCCAATAAACACACAGTCTGTCAGTCACATGATCTACCCTGAGCTTTCATCACCAATACAGAACTACAGAAATCACAGGGTGTTTTTCTCACCGTTGAAGCACTGGATCCATTTCCTCCGTTCATCCCTCTGTCCTCCAACATCAAACATACTGACAGAGAGACAGACAGGTCAGTAGTATATATAAAATCTGTATAATCTTGTTAAAGAAATGTATTCCTGCTTTAACTTTTTCTTTGAACTGTTTTTTATTTCTTGTTTTGATCTTTTTTATCATAAATTGAAGGATTTTATGGTGTGTTGATATTTGTGTGAATCTGCTCAGCTGCTGCAGTGCTTCTAAACTAAATGAATTACAGAAAATTTGAACTCTTTTGTCTCATCACACTGGCTGATTAAAACCTTTAATTTATGGAGTTATATTTGTGTTTCATTCCTGAGTGTACATCAGGACACTTTGAGCAAAGAAAAATATGTTTTGCAAGAAAATAAAATATAGTTTGTAAAGAAATTATCACGCAAAGAATAAATTAATTTGAGCAAACAGAAATCTATTTTGAGACACTCGTTCAGTGTTTGTCTCAATGTCTGCTCTGTGCTCTGAGGTTCGCTCAGTGTTACAGTGTTAAAGTGTTAGAATGTTAGAGTGTTACATCATTAGAGTGTTACAGTTTTACAGTGTTAGAGTGTTACAGTGTTAGTGTTACAGTTTTACAGTGTTAGAGTGTTACATTTTTACAGTGTTAGTGTTACAGTTTTACAGTGTTAGAGTGTTACAGTGTTAGTGTTACAGTTTTACAGTGTTAGAGTGTTACATTTTTACAGTGTTAGTGTTACAGTGTTACAGTGTGACAGTTTTACAGTGTTACAGTGTTAGAGTGTTAGAGTGTTCGAGTGTTACAGTGTTACAGTGTGACAGTTTTACAGTGTTACAGTGTTAGAGTGTTAGAGTGTTCGAGTGTTACAGTGTTACAGTGTGACAGTTTTACAGTGTTAGAGTATTAGAGTGTTAGTGTTAGAGTGTTACATCATTAGAGTGTTACAGTTTTACAATGTTAGTGTTACAGTGTTAGTGTTAGAGTGTTACAGTGTGACAGTTTTACAGTGTTAGTGTTACAGTTTTACAGTGTTAGTGTTACATCGTTAGTGTTACAGTGTTCGAGTGTTCGAGTGTTACAGTGTGACAGTTTTACAGTGTTAGTGTTTGAGTATTACAGTGCTAGTGTTAGAGTTTTACAGTGTTCGAGTGTTACAGTGTTACAGTGTGACAGTTTTACAGTGTTGGAGTGTTAGAGTATTAGAGTGTTACAGTGTTCAAGTGTTAGAGTGTTACATTGTTAGAGTGTTACAGTTTTACAGTGTTAGAATGTTAGAGTTTTACAGTGTTCGAGTGTGACATTTTTACAGTGTTACCGTTTTACAGTGTTATAGTGTTACAGTGTTCGAGTGTTAGTGTTACAGTTTTACAGTGTTAGTGTTACAGTGTTGCAGTGTTCGAGTGTTACAGTGTTAGTGTTACAGTGTGACAGTTTTACAGTGTTATAGTGTTACAGTGTTCGAGTGTTAGTGTTACAGTTTTACAGTGTTAGTGTTACAGTGTTGCAGTGTTCGAGTGTTACAGTGTTAGTGTTACAGTGTGACAGTTTTACAGTGTTAGAGTGTTAGAGTTACAATGTTGCAGCGTTAGAGTGTTAGTGTCAGAGTGTTACAGTGTTACAGTGTTAGAGTGTTAGAGTTACAATGTTGCAGCGTTAGAGTGTTAGTGTCAGAGTGTTACAGTGTTACAGTGTTAGAGTGTTACAGTGTTAGAGTGTTAGAGTTACAATGTTGCAGTGTTAGAGTGTTAGTGTCAGAGTGTTACAGTGTTACAGTGTTTTGAGAGTTACAATGTTGCAGTGTTAGAGTTTTAGTGTCAGAGTGTTACAGTGTTAGAGTGTTAGAGTGTTACAGTGTTAGAGTGTTAGAGTGTTACAGTGTTAGAGTGTTAGAGTTACAATGTTGCAGTGTTAGAGTGTTAGTGTCAGAGTGTTACAGTGTTACAGTGTTAGAGTTACAATGTTGCAGTGTTAGAGTGTTACAGTGTTTTGAGTGTTAGAGTGTTACAGTGTTAGTGTTAGAGTGTTAGAGTGTTACAGTGTTACAGTGTTAGTGTTAGAGTTACAATGTTGCAGTGTTAAAGTGTTAGTGTCAGAGTGTTACAGTGTTAGAGTGTTAGAGTGTTACAGTGTTAGAGTGTTAGAGTTACAATGTTGCAGTGTTAAAGTGTTAGTGTCAGAGTGTTACAGTGTTACAGTGTTAGAGTGTTTTGAGTGTCAGAGTGTTACAGTGTTAGAGTGTTAGTGTTACAGTTTTACAGAGTTAGAGTGTTAGTGTTAGAGTGTTACAGTGTTTTGAGTGTTACAGTGTAACAGTGTTAGAGTGGTGAGATAAACACTGAGTGATCTTAAAAACAGAATTTAATAAAGGTTAATAAAAGTAGGTACGTAACCAGCTACTTCTTCCAGTGCTTCCCTAGTAACTGGTAATACTACTAGCAATTGGAATAGAGACAAAACAGCCAATCAGAAACTGCTTACTGAAATTTTCTAACTGGCTGGAATTGTGGCAAACTGTAATAACACTGAGCAAACTTGAGAGCACAGAACAGACACTGAGAGGAATATAATATATATTTGTTTGCTGAAATTAAATTATTATTTGTGTGATAGTTTTTTCTGTATAAAATTTTTTTATACAGAATTTTTATTTTTTGCAAAAATCTTTTCCTGTGTTCAGGAATGAGACACAAATATAACTCCAGACTAATGTCTCTGATGGTGAAAGAGCTTCTGTTTGTTTTCTGTCTCTGAATGGGAAACACGTGATGTTCTTTATGTGTTTGATTTTTCATCCAGATGGTTCGAAGAGTGTTTGATTCTGTGGAAGTGTTTCTAAAACTAAACGATCTTTAATCTAAACTAAACTAACCTCTAAAACTAAACATCCCTGGTTCATGTTTTCTAATACATGACAGGAGCAAACTGAAGCTAACATGCTAGCAGTTCTGTGAGCTGATTGGTGCCGGTGGGCAGGGCTACAGACACTCACTGGAAGTTTACTTTGTCCACCTGAAACCTGGTTTCAAAGATCCCTGAAGTCAGAACTCTGCAGCGTAGCAAATCCTGCAGGAGAAAAAGAAGATTGTCTGTGATGAGTCATCCACAGCACTCTCAGCTGATTGGTCCATTTGTTACCTGGTCAGTAGGTGTGTAGTCTGTCCTCCTGACTGAATCCAACCTGTCCAGGAAGCTGCAATACACACACACACAAACACATACACACACACACACACACACACGCACACACACACAGGTGAAAGGAATCGTTCCACTCTGAGCTGTGATGGTCTGTTGGGATTCAAACAGTTGCTCTTAGTGGTGTGTGTGTGTGTGCGTGTGTGTGGGACTCACTACTGAGCGCAGTCAATCAGCTGGTATTCATTGGAGCGTTCGAAACACGCCTTCACGCCGTCATCCTCCCACAGCTTCTGAGCATGCTCAAAGAACTCCTGACAGACAGACAGACCGTGTCAGAGATTCAAACCCTTCAAACTGTCATGATCCTGTCAAAGTCTGGCTCTATATTCATGCCAACCATACACTACAAGACTTTGAAAAGACTTTTAAAAGACTAAAGTTTGACACCCTTTCACATCTAAAGACAGTGTGTCATAAGTCACTGAGCTTTTAAGATTTTGCAAAGACTGGGGATCCTGCAGGGTCACTATTTACAAGACTACAGCTAAATTCCTTTTGAGATTATTTCCCATCCTGCTCCTGGTGAAATTTACAAGAAGAAAAACTGTTGAACAATGGAGCAGAAACAGAAGCTGCCCTTGTGTATGTAGTGGTCTGTTATGAAAAACCAGCCAAAAATGTAAATGAATTAATTCAACAAACAGACACTACACGCTGATTGTTCCTGTTATTAACTTTTTTTTTTTTACAAATAAAAAATATATTTGGGTTAATGTTTCTTAGATCATATCAGCTAAGACAATCACATTTCAAAAGGTGTCATCCTGTACTTGTATTTTACAACTTTAAAACAGCTACACAGTTTATACAGCTGCCCACAGAAAGCACCTTCAACCATGAACTATCTGGACACTTTCAGCTGCTGGATGTTGGAGTATTTCTGTTTGGAAACTCTGAAAACTGCATGAAATACATTAGAAACAGCAGCAGCCTGGATAATTATACAAAGGCAGAAAGTCACAGATTTAACTCCAACTGACCTGAAATCATGTGTGAAAAAGCAGTAAATACACTGCAGACACACAGCAGCTGATAGAGAGGAGGTCATATTATACAGAGAAACATTAGCTTTTTCTAGGTGAATAAATGTTAATGTGACTTATAAAGAGGGAAGCTAAAGGGCAACAAGAATGCTGAGCGTTCAAGTTTCATCAGGAGTCATTAATAAAACCATCAAGCACATCAAAGTTTAATTAGGAAAGTAGTTTAAATACACGCACACAAAGGGAAACCATTTACTGCTGTTAGAAAGTGAGTACAATCAGCCACCGTCAGCAAACAATACAAACACACATTATTAAACCATTAATCAAACCAATAACTAACAGCAGTCAACATCAGACAATCTTATCATACTTTAGCAGTTCTGGTGTTTCATATCATATATCATATCATATATTGTATCAATATAATCCATAAAGACAAACTCAGAATTCAGATTTCTCACTACAATATGTGCTGGTTGGTGGATCAGATAAGGGCGAATTAAACACTGACTCATAACATTGTTAATTCACTGTCTATCGTGCGTGTGTGACGGTATTTGAGGAGTTTTTTCATCTGTTACAGTAACTACCCGGTTTGCTGTTTCCTGTTTGGTGCTGGAGAGGGTGCACCTATTGATTGTTGACAGTGTTCATGTCATTGAACTTCCCTATTTGCACGAGCGAAGACTTAAAGATTTATGATAATATTAAACATGTTTTATCTTAACATCAAGACGAGAAAAAGACTGACTTAAGACAGCTCGGACTGAGTTTTTTGACCACCTTACACCAAACGATGGAGATGACGGGAGCGCACCACAACTCTAGCAAAACTCTCATGATTTTATTCCGACATTGGGAAGTTGTCTGCGTCAGTGAAATTGTTATAGAAGTCGTTTGGTGTAAGGCCGGCATTAGTTACCATTATCCCTGTTTGTTAAACTGGACTGAGTGGGAGAGGGCCCTTGTACAGGACACTGAAGTTTGCTTTCACACTAGAGGTGAAATGTGACTGAAGAGTTTATTTCTGCAGATTTGAGTAATTTGCATTTACAGCCTCTGTGTGCCATATTGGAAGAACTGCATCATCATGAAATTATAAATAGGAGAGTTTGCCTGTGTATTTTGGTTATATTCATGTATATTTATTTGTAACATTTCCTGAATGTAACGTAATGACGGTGTGAAGCTGCTGGCGGTCTGACTTCTTGAATAAAAGGAGTATCATTTCTACACTGCATGAAAATAGAAATGAATAATCATAGAATATTATAACACGTGTCATTTTATGCAGTTTTTAAATCAGATTTAAACCATAGATTGTAAAAAAAAAAAAAAAGATGTAGCCACCGTGATGTCACCCATTGGTTTGTGGACTCCCCTCGAGTTTGCATTTTGACCGTCACCATCTTGCATTTTTGGAGCCCAAAGTGAGCATATTTGGACAAGAGGGTGGAGCTGCCCCTAACGTCTATGGTTGACTATGATAATGCTAATGCTACTTTTTGCTAGTGAAAAACAGGCTTAAAACCATTCATACAAAATGTACTTACTGGAAAAACTGAACAGCTGACTCCTTAGAGGGTCTTTTAGTTCAACCAAACACTGAACTTTTTTAGGTGACCAAAATGTTGCAATTAACTTTCATGAACTGAAAACACACTGAAATAGCGACGGCTACGGCTAAACTCTGTGAATCTGGGGTTACACCATGGTGACGTTACCTAACCAATGTTGTCGCCATGGTAGCGACATGCCTGTGATGGTACCCAAAGCGGCCACACCCTTAATTATGCATAACTTCAAACCTGCAGTGCAGAACTTTTACATATAAATGAACGTCCGTTACATTCAGGCCCTTGCCAAACGTTCACATAATGCTGATTAAGCCCTGTCACTGCTAGATAAAGTTTTTAAATCTCATGTCAGGGGTGACATTCCCGCGCTGGCCATTTGGCCTTTAATCGTGAGGCTCTTCTAGACTTTGGAAATGTTATCAGACCGAATGGATCAAATTCTGATAGTGAAACAAATAATTTCGCGAGGTTTGTGTGTCTTAAAACAGTTTATCCACCGTTTTACAGCCGCAACAGTAGGTTACAGCCAGTGGTGTACTGGCATACTGGGACAAATCCCGGTGGACTGTCAAAACTTATCCCTCTACTCGACCACAGCTGCTCTCTCTCTCTCTTTCTCTCTTTCTCTAACTTTACTTTTAACGTTGTCCTCCCCTCGTCCTAGTAAAGTCTTTGTACTCAGCCAATCACAACTGAGCACCCCCCTTTACTCTCACTGCCAGCAGGGGGAGACAAAAGTCCTGCACTCAGCTTTAAGACTTAATAAAATTTAAACAGGTGAATTACATAAAAATTGCCCCCCCGTACAGTTGTCATGAACGGGGAAATTATCTATAGAGACCAAAACCGTTTTTTGTAGCAGGCTGTAAACATGTTTATTTCTGCTGCAAAGTTTTAACAAGGGGGTCTGTGGGGACTGACTTGCTTTTGGAGCCTCAAGTGGCCATTTGAGGAACTGCAGTTTTTGGCACTTCTGCATTGGCTTCATGTTTCAGCCCCGAAGGCCCGAAGGAGTATTTAAATAGATATCCCTGATCAATGATCAAAACATACATAGATGTTTTCTATGTGTTTAGTGTGCAGGTGGTTCAATAAGTTAAATAAAGCAATAAAGTCTGCTGTATTTTCCTCAGGTGCTTCTTCACCTGATTGGACAGCTGACACTAAAGTGTCTGTATCCAGTCAACCAATCAGCAGCAGCATCAGACAACAGAATATAAGCTGAAGTGAAGGAGTTTAGAGACACAGGAAGAGGCTTGTTTTGTCTCTTTTTAGTCCTCAGAGACACAAGATGTTTGGATAATGAGGCCTCAGGTGAGACACACACACACACACACACGCACACACACGCAGAGTCAGGTGTGAGTGTGTCCTGTGTGGCTCAATCCCATGTTAACTCGTTACATCATGTCATTAACATCATTAAAACAAACAAGCTCTCAGTCGACTCTCCTGGTGCTCCCCGGCTGCCTTAAAGGGACGTTTCACCTGTTTTTAGACACACAGCAACTCGTCTCTGCTGGCGACCAACCACAGCCGAGAAATGTGTCGGAAGAAATGACTGAAACATGTTTGTTCAAAGAGGAAAAAAGAAACTAAAGTGAGCAGGTGAACAGTGATGTTACAGGGGTGACATCACAGGCTGTGTAATAATCATAATGATGCTAAGCAGTGGAAAATTAGCCAGAAAGGTCACCACTGTCAGTCAGCACTGAAAGTGTTTGTTAGCTCAGTTTAACCTGCGAATTTTCCTGCCGTGGAGGAAACAAAGTCATTAGAACTGCAACTAAAGATTATTTTCATTATTGATTAATCAATTAGCTGTTTAGTCCATAAAATGTCAGAAAATGGTGAAAAATGTGAATCAGTGTTTCCCAAAGTCCAAGCTGACGTCCTCAAATGTCGTTTTGTCCACAACACAAAGATATTCAGTTTACTGTCACAGAGACTAAAGAAACCAGAAAATATTCACATTTAACAAGCTGGAATCAGAGAATTTGGATGTTTTCTTCTCAAAATGATTAATCGATTATCAAAACAGCACTGGTTTAACGTCACTAAATGATGACGTCACCTGTTTGTTACATGACTGAACATCTGGTGTGTGTGTGTTACCTCTGTGTATTCAAAGTCAGACAGTGGTGCGATGCTCCTGATGTAGTCAATTCTGAACTGGTTGCCAGGGTTACCCAGTGGCACGGGCGGAGTCAGTGTGCTCATGGCTGACACAATGGTCTGAAACACACACACACACACACACACACACACACACACACACACACTCTCTCTGATTGGCTGCTCTGGCTGTCAATCATCAACAGAAATCACAGCTGATGCAGCAGAAACATCTGATCATGTGACTAAGTGGACGGGTGAGATCTGATCTGATTTAATAAAATGTTATCAAATCGATCTATTCAAGCTTGTAGCGAATCAGTAACTAACAATTATTTTAACAGTGTTCTGTATGAGATGATATAACCTATGAAAATGACCTGGAACAGCATTTATTCTGTAATCTCCAATATTATTCAATTATTTTACCTAGAAATTCAGCCAACAGCAGGCAGAAAATAAATCAGCTGACTCATCAAACTCATTCACATCTTATTCCAGAAATAAAGACTTTCAAATTAAATGATTTTATTCCTTGTAATTCTTTTTATCTTGCCTTGAGTTTTTGGGAGATCTTTAAGCTTTTAGCTTCTCCTGCAGTAATGTTTATTTACTTGAACCCTCACATACTGCTCATATTCTGAGCTGTCACAGTATTTCCTCATAATTAGTCTCTAACCAAACTTCTGAACCACCAATCATTCATAAACACCTCATCAGTCACAGATGAACATGTGATTAATCCTTAATGAAGCTTTCAGAGAGCAGAGAGAATTTATTCTTTAGTTTTTATGCTTTTTGTTTATGGAGAAAAAACATTTACAATCACACTATACAATGGTCCCATGTTACATAAAACAGGATAACAATGATTTCAATGAGTTATATTACATGTGAAGAATGCAACAATATGTTTGAATGGTGATGTTTTAATATTTTAAATAAATATGGGTCAAACACTCTACAAAATGTGTATTAGCTGCACAAAATGTTTTTAAAAACATTGAAATGTTTCCATGTTTGTATATTCTGAGTCACATGAGAAGTCGTCAAATCTCAGGCTAAAAGAAAAAAAGTGTTCAGGGTGTTTTTACTGCTCTCAGATGTAAAAATGGATCCAATGTGACCCTGAACAGTATGTAAGGGTTAAATTAATGTATAGCTGAAAGTGTGTTTTTATACAGACGGGTGACAAATGAAAGGAGAAACAAGAATAAAGTGTCTTAGTAAGGTGTTGGGCCACACGTGAACAGCTTCAATGAACCTTGACATTGATTCTACAGTCTCTGAACTCTACTGGAGGATAGTGGAACACCATTCTTCCAAAAGATATTCCCTGGTTGGGATAGTTGGGAATTCCCCCAAGCTTCTCTTTAGTAGGCCTCTACATCTGATCCGGGCAACTGCAGCTCCCCCTGTCATCAGTTGTGGAGGAATTCAAGGTGGCAAAATGCGGAGTTCTATTAAGCCTGAGAGACTCCAACAACGACCTGAAACAAGCAGGTGTCACAATCAGATTTGGGTGCAAGTGGGCACCCAGCGCAGCAGTAGAGCAGTCAGTGAGTTCTCTTTACACACTTACAGCAGCGGCGAAATGCAAGTGCATGGAACAGGTGAGACATGGTCCAGGCAGAAGTATGGATCTGTGAGGAGAAGCAAATGTCAAAGGCAGTGGAACTAGGGTCCCAAGGCGCATAGACAAAATGGGATTTGCCCAAGTGCAAGATTTCATGGGTAGAGCTATGGAGACTGGAGCTTTTCCCTATATCCTTCCTCTTGCGATCAGTGTATGACACCCTTCCTTTGCCATCACATCTGCATACATGGGGGCTGAGAGACGACCCGCACTGCAAGCTCTGTGGTCAAAAGGGGACACTGGCACACAGACTGTCTGGGTGTAAAACATCTCTCACCCAAGGATGGTATAGGTGGTGCCATGACAAAGTGTTTCTGTCTTTTGCTGACACACTAGAGTGGGAAAGATGCAAGAAGAGGCCAGCCAACACAAACAATAGAGCCATCATCTTCATCAAGGAGGGAGCAAAGCCTTTTTCAACCAAAAAACCAAAGCCCAATTTGCTGCAGGTCCTGGGAGATGAGGGTTGACATGGGAAGGAGGCTGCAGTTCCTGGAGGTGGTGCACACAACCCTCCGTCTGGACATTGTACTGTGGTCAACCAAAGACCGGAAAATAATTCTGGTCGGGGAGGAAGGATGTGAAGAGGCACAAGAGAGAAAGGCCTTGAAGTATTAGCTCTTAGTCCAGCAGTGCAAGGACAAGGGATGACAGGCATGGTTGTTCCCCGTGGAGGTCAGCTGCAGAGGCTTCCCAGCCAAATCAACATGGCAGTTGTCAGCTCTGGGCCTGGACGAAAGAACGGCAGAACGAGCCTCTTGCTGGATTTGGAGCAAGTGAGAGGAGGGAAGCTGGAAGCCAGGAGCAGATAGGCAGTGATTTGGCCTCCACTGCTGGCCAACGAACTGGAGAGTGTTGTGGTTAAGGGTCAAAACACTCCGTGAAGGTTGGGTACCACCTGACGACATCTGCTCCTGGCCAAAGGCTAAGGTTACCTCATAAGGTAACCGGAGAATGCACCCCAACAGGTACATGTCACAAGTAACCTCATTTGGTGTTTTAATGATGGTGGTGGAAAGCGATGTCTAACAAGTGGATCCAAAATCTCCCATAGATGTTCAATGATGTCTTTCCCATAGATCTAAATGCAGATGTCACTTTAGTCACTGTTCCTATTGAAACATGAGCCAGCTGGGCAGTCTTTGTGCTGAAGCTCCTGCCATCTGTGCCCCAACAATGAACCTTCTTTCAAAGTCACTTAGATCTTTTCCTCTTACCATTGTGATACAAAATCAGAATCAGCTGGGCCTGCCCAGCATTTTTATACCTGCCACAACAACAATATTATATATAATAATATATCCATCAGCTGTCACATATTCAGCATGTCAGACTTTACATCTGTACAGAGGAGAGTCTTCATGTCACACTTGTTACCAAAATGTTATATTTATTATTATATTATTATTAGTGAAATAATGACCTAATGCTCATATTGTGTCTGTAATATTTGGTTACTGAATTTTTTTCTGTCTCTTTAGATGAAAAAAGTTCAACACATCTGAATGTGTTTCTTCAACCCTCAGACTGACTTTAACTCACATCTCACTCTGAATTATAACTTCACTCTGAACTCATTCAGGTAACTTTTGGATTCAAATTTCTTCTTTCATCTGAGGTCCTATTACAGAAAGTTTAGTCTTTGTTTTTACATCTATGTAGATAACTAGATGAAACTGATGGGTCTTTTCTTCAGTTTCTTCCAAACAAAAACTTGTTTTATGTTGAACTTCAGACATTCTGTGATTCTGTCTGCAGAGTCTCTGAAAACAAAAAGCTTTAAAGATGTTTCATCTCTTCAGAAACATTGTGGACAACATCGCCAGTGATTTAAGTTAGTTTGCAATATTGCTTATTCACTTTTTAAAGTTATATTTATTCCTTCTTCTCTCTTATTTTCTGTATTTTTTTTCCTTTACATTGTACAGTTATATGTCTGCTTGTGCTTTTGTGATTTGTTTATTTGGTATTTCTCCAGTACTCCTTGTACTGTTTGTATTGTAATATTACTTCCTGTTACAGTCAGTCAGTCAGGTGACCTACCACGATGGCGTCCTTCACGTTCTTCCTGATGTCATCTCTTTTCTGCTGCTTCTCTCTGAAAAACAAACCAACAAACATCAAATGTTTTTTTGATATTTTAAAAACTTTCATAATAACCAGAAAATGATTTCATGAACCAAAACGAAGAAGAAAAGTGTATTACTCACTGTTTTTATAATTACTATCTGCTCTATGTTTTATTTTATTAATTAAATATGGAGTTTTTTCTTTTAACCACGCAGAAACATTAAATCTTCACAGGAAACGGTGACACACTGGAGCGAAAATAATCACTGAAATTTCACTGAATAAAGCATTTAAATTGTGACTCACTCAGCGTTGAAGCCGTCTACATGAAGAATCCTCATCTGCTTCACAATAGTGCTTTTACCTGATTCTCCTGCACCTGCAGACAGACAGTTCATTAGAGTCAGACAGACAGGCAGACAGACAGGCAGGCAGACAGACAGACAGGCAGGCAGACAGTTTGTTAGAGTCAGACAGACAGGCAGAGAGACAGGCAGGCAGACAGGCAGGCAGACAGTTCGTTAGAGTCAGACAGACAGGCAGGCAGACAGTTCGTTAGAGTCAGACAGACAGGCAGACAGACAGACAGGCAGGCAGACAGTTTGTTAGAGTCAGACAGACAGGCAGAGAGACAGGCAGACAGACAGGCAAGCAGACAGACAGACAGGCAGGCAGACAGTTTGTTAGAGTCAGACAGACAGGCAGAGAGACAGGCAGGCAGACAGGCAGGCAGACAGTTCGTTAGAGTCAGACAGACAGGCAGACAGACAGACAGGCAGGCAGACAGTTTGTTAGAGTCAGACAGACAGGCAGAGAGACAGGCAGACAGACAGGCAAGCAGACAGACAGACAGGCAGGCAGACAGTTTGTTAGAGTCAGACAGACAGGCAGAGAGACAGGCAGGCAGACAGGCAGGCAGACAGTTCGTTAGAGTCAGACAGACAGGCAGACAGACAGGCAGGCAGACAGTTCGTTAGAGTCAGACAGACAGGCAGACAGACAGACAGGCAGGCAGACAGTTTGTTAGAGTCAGACAGACAGGCAGAGAGACAGGCAGGCAGACAGGCAGGCAGACAGTTCGTTAGAGTCAGACAGACAGGCAGACAGACAGGCAGGCAGACAGTTCGTTAGAGTCAGACAGACAGGCAGACAGACAGGCAGGCAGACAGTTCGTTAGAGTCAGACAGACAGGCAGACAGACAGGCAGGCAGACAGTTCGTTAGAGTCAGACAGACAGGCAGAGAGACAGGCAGGCAGACAGTTTGTTAGAGTCAGACAGACAGGCAGACAGACAGGCAGGCAGACAGTTCGTTAGAGTCAGACAGATAGGCAGACAGACAGACAGGCAGGCAGACAGTTTGTTAGAGTCAGACAGACAGGCAGAGAGACAGGCAGACAGACAGTTCGTTAGAGTCAGACAGACAGGCAGAGAGACAGGCAGGCAGACAGACAGGCAGGCAGACAGTTCGTTAGAGTCAGACAGACAGACAGGCAGGCAGACAGTTCATTAGAGTCAGACAGACAGGCAGACAGACAAGCAGGCACAGTTCGTTAGAGTCAGACAGACAGGCAGACAGACAGGCAGGCAGACAGTTCGTTAGAGTCAGACAGACAGGCAGACAGACAGACAGGCAGGCAGACAGTTTGTTAGAGTCAGACAGACAGGCAGACAGACAGACAGGCAGGCAGACAGTTTGTTAGAGTCAGACAGACAGGCAGAGAGACAGGCAGACAGACAGTTCGTTAGAGTCAGACAGACAGGCAGAGAGACAGGCAGGCAGACAGTTCGTTAGAGTCAGACAGACAGGCAGACAGACAGGCAGGCAGACAGTTCGTTAGAGTCAGACAGACAGGCAGACAGACAGGCAGGCAGACAGTTCGTTAGAGTCAGACAGACAGGCAGGGAGACAGGCAGGCAGACAGGCAGACAGACAGGCAGGTAAGCAGGCAGACAGACAGACAGGCAAGCAGACAGTTTGTTAGAGTCAGACAGACAGGCAGACAGACAGACAGGCAGGCAGACAGTTTGTTAGAGTCAGACAGACAGGCAGACAGACAGACAGGCAGGCAGACAGTTTGTTAGAGTCAGACAGACAGGCAGAGAGACAGGCAGACAGACAGTTCGTTAGAGTCAGACAGACAGGCAGAGAGACAGGCAGGCAGACAGTTCGTTAGAGTCAGACAGACAGGCAGACAGACAGGCAGGCAGACAGTTCGTTAGAGTCAGACAGACAGGCAGACAGACAGGCAGGCAGACAGTTCGTTAGAGTCAGACAGACAGGCAGGGAGACAGGCAGGCAGACAGGCAGACAGACAGGCAGGTAAGCAGGCAGACAGACAGACAGGCAAGCAGACAGACAGGCAGGCAGAGAGGCAGGCAGACAGACAGACAGGCAGGCAGACAGACAGGCAGGGAGACAGGCAGGCAGGCAGACAGACAGACAGGCAGGTAAGCAGGCAGGCAGACAGACAGACAGGGAGACAGACAGGCAGGCAGGCAGACAGACAGACAGACAGGCAGGCAGACAGGCAGACAGACAGACAGGCAGGCAGGTGTCTCACCCAGCAGTAACAGTCTGTGTGTAGCTTTATAGGCCTGTCTCTCTTTCTGTAGTTGTCTCTCGATCTTCTTGTTGGCTTCTCTCTTTGCTTTTTCATCTAGTCGTTCTTCCTCCGTCTTCCCTCCCAGACAGCCCATCTCAACTAGAACCAAACAAACCAGTAATTATCTCTAAAAACAAGTAACTATCTCTTACAACCAGTAACTATCTCTGATAACCAGTAACTACCTCTGAAAACCTGTAAGTGACCTACAAAAACCAGTAGATTCAGTTTATGTTTAACTTCAGTTAAGGTTTTCTTTTGGTTCTGATTAGATTTAATCAGGTTTAGATCAGGTTTAGACCAGGTTTAGATCAGGTTTAGATCAGGTTTAGATCAGGTTTAGACCAGGTTTAGACCAGGTTTAGATCAGGTTTAGATCAGGTTTAGACCAGGTTTAGACCAGGTTTTGATCAGGTTTAGTTTAGGTTTACCCCAGGTTTACATCAGAAATCTGTACTACGAAGCAGGATTTGTGGTTATCGAGGTAACTTCAGGTGTAACTCTGGGTTTTCAGTCCTACGACAGTGGTTCACTTCTTACCGGGTTCATCATAAGTTACCATGGTAACTTATGATGAACAGCTAACCTGCTTCAGAGGATCGGATCATAACCTGTCAACACTCTGACCACTGACCAATCAGATCACTGGAAAAAAAGAGTGATCATTCCTACAGGATCCCGACATGGACAAAAGTTCTGAGTTTACAATAAAGTGACGAGTAAAAAAGATCAATATATATTTTTATAGGTCAGTAGAAACATTTTATTGTTCCAGACTTTTTGTTTCCACTCTGGTTTTAAAACAGAGCTTCTAACAAACAGAGAGATCGTTTACGACACTAAACACATAACGATGATTTTAGCTGCATTTTAATAGTTTCAGTGTATTTTCTCCAGAGTGACGCTGACAGTGTGATGATTTTACACTCTGACTCCATCACTGCAGCTCAGAATAACATGACACACCTGTGTGATGATACCTGGAAATAAAAACCAAAGATTGTCTTTAATTAGAAAAATAATCCACACTGTTAATTGGCTCCATGATTATAAATGTAACATTTGGGTCAGACAGACTCATCAGTCATTAACTACTTTTCACTCTTTGCTTCAGCAGCACAAACAGTCTGACATCACTTTAAGTTTCTTTATGTGACATATTCAGAATAGTTTCTACATCATCCAACTCAATAGCAAAAAATACTCACTTTATACTTCAGTCATATATAATAATCCCTGCATGTATTTGAAGCCTTAGCCTTCTTTTGATATGTGGACATTATTTCTAGTGTTTCTACATCTTCTTATTCTGTTGTATGAAGTTTTCTGCAGGTATCACTGTTTCATCTCATGTCATATGAAGTATTTCATTCATGGTTCTAATGATGTTGCTCTTAATTAACAACCCCGCTTTTTTCACATGAACGCACTCGTAGAGGGAAAACCCAGAGTTGACTGAGCAGGTTGATAGCAGCTTTGTAGTACTGGTTATACTGGTCGGACAATGTTAGGCTCAGTGAGGCCAGATAATGAAAAGATATCCTGGGTATGTTGAACTTGCTTTGTAGTACAGGCCCCAGGTTTAGACCAGGTTTGGACTAGGTTTAGATTAGGTTTAGTTTAGGTTTAGATCAGGTTTAGATTAGGATTAGTTTAGGTTTAGATCAGGTTTAGACCAGGGCCCTGTTTCAGAAAACGAGATTAGTGAAAACTGAGTTTGTTAACCCTGAGATGAGGGAAACTCTGGGTTTTCAGTTTCAGAAAGAGAGATAATTTAAATTCTGGGTCAGTTACCATGGTAACTGACTCTATGAAGCTAACCTGCTCACTGGCAGCTTTTCTTCAACAAACCCTGAGTTTCTCTGTGTCTCCTCCCTCTTACAGAGTTTCATGTCCTCATTCATTCAGTCCGTATCAAAGCTGGTAATGAAGCGTATTCATTAGTGGAGATTTACTGTCTGTCACAATCTAAATCCTAGTTGGATATTAGTTTGTCACTCAGGACTTTCTAAAGTTACAGCTTTAATGCACATCAGTCATTTCTTTGAACAGCTTTTTTGCTCTCACATTCAAATATTACACAACTTGCATTCAGCCTGAGCTCAGAATCAAACCTCTGCATGTCCTTCTGTTATAACACTCTGTCAGTCTGTTAGAGCAGCTCCTCACCTCAAATCTTTATTGCACATAATGTGTCATCTCAGTTTAAATCTAAAAAATGGTAAGAAGCTTCAGACACGTGGGATCAATAAACAATTATCTCTATCACTAATGATGTGATTGGTCACACTGATGGAGCATCATTCCTATAATATTGGAGATTACATGTTAATATTTGTGAGTTAGCAGGATCAGACAGCATCACTGAATGCTGTTGAGCTGAGATACAAATAGATGTCTAAACATCTATTCCAGAACTCAGTGTTCTGGACTGAAAACTGAGTTTCCCATCTTGGGGTTCATCAACTCAGAGTTCAGGGTTAGACTCAGAGTTTGTTGAACCTGCTTTCTGAAACAGGCCCCAGGTTTAGACCAGGATTAGATTAGGTTTAGTTTAGGTTCAGACCAGGTTTAGATTAGGTTTAGACCAGGTTTAAATTAGGATTAGATTAGGTTTAATTTAGGTTCAGACCAGGTTTAGATTAGTTTAGTTTAGGTTTACACCAGGTTTAGTTTAGGTTTAGATCAGGTTTAGATTAGTTTAGTTAAGGTTTACACCAGGTTTTGTTTAGGTTTAAATCAGGTTTAGTTTAAATTCAGATCAGATTTAGATCAAGTTTAGACCAGGTTTAAATCAGGTTTAGTTTAGGTTTAGTTTAGGTTTTATTCAGGTTTAGGTTGGGTTTACGTGAGCAGTGCAGCAGTCATATGATCGCAGCCTGGTGAAGATATTTACTGTTTGTTCCTGTCAGCACACATCAGACTGTGGACAGCAGCTTCATGATATTTAATCATTAATGTATAAACTCACTGTGTGACTGTTAGCTTGGGATTAATCAGGAAAATGCACCAAGACCTCTGTATAAAGTGAAGTCATACAGGTGCTGCCGGGCTGGTTGTTCTTTAGTGTTTCAGGTACAAAAACACATTTAAAGAGATAATACAGAATCAGGGCTTTGGAGCGTCAGGTGTCACACCTGTCATTACATCACTGCTGCTGACTGAGGAGAAAGTAAAGAGGCAACAACATCAGCTGCTTTAATGCTTCTGTAAGAAACCTATTGAACAGAAGCTGCAGTGCACTGTGGGTAACAATCCATTGCTTCCTGTCTGATCATTGAAAACTCAATTACATCATTTCAATTATTAATATTGTGTAAATATGAAAACACTCTAAACAAAGAAACTAACTTTCACTTATTTTTCCACAGTATGTTTGTATTGCAAAATATTTTGGATCTATATCCAAAACTTATTATATAGAAAAACAAATAATCACTGGCTTTATGGTAGTGATATTTTCATTTATTTAAAATAATAACTCAATGGGCAAGAACGTTCACTTTCTAATCCAACTGTTTATAATTTTTGGCAAATTCTACATACATCAAATAAAATGGACCAATAAAAAAACAAACTTTACCTTATTTGATATTGAGCTCTATTACAACTCTCTAATTAACCTTAAAAACAACAAGGACCAAACAAGTTTTGAAATTATTGACTAATGTTATTTAATTATTAATCTGTACCCATTTATTTATTTATTTTTTCCTCCTGTGTATTTTTTTGCTTTTATTGAATGTAAAACGCTTCTTGCACAATCCCTTTACTGCACTTTGTTTCTTCTTTTTGGTCTTCATACTTGTTTGTTACTGTTTTTTTTAGCAGAATTTAAGCTCTCAGCTGTTGTCATCACTACTCTGAGTTAAATATTTTTTTGTATGTTGTCATAACTTTATTTATATAATGTTGATGTTGTACACATTGAACAGAAAACAGAAATTGTAACTGATTCTGCTTCGTTAGACAGCCTCTCTGTGAATCAGTTAAGACTATAAAACTATTAAAAATCAACAAATGAAACAAAATTAAGATTAAATTTATATTAAAGTTTATATGAAATCACTGAAGTGTCGGGGCGAGATTGAGGATGTCACCTACCTGTCCGCAGTCACTGAGCCGTCGAGTCTCAGCAGGTCAGTCTGTCCATCAAAGTCCAACAGCAGCTCATTAACCAATCAGCAGCTCTTTAACCAATCAGCATCTCAGTCTGTCCGGCAGCACTCAGTTCAGCTTCAGGTTCTGCTTCAGTGGGACAGAAGCAGTCGTCCTGGTGGTTCTCTGGTGTCAGTCCAGTTTGAATTGTCTTTGTTAAACAGCGAGGAGTGAAACACCTGAGCTGCTCTCTCTCTACCTGCCCCTCCCCCGTCTCTAATAGCTTCTCATTAGGCGACTTGTGTGTTTTCTTTGGGGGATTTTACTGTTTTTCCTCTCATGTCAGTTTGCTGACAACAGGCAGCCAGATTCACAAACACAGTTTTCTTCTTCTTCTGCTGCTGCTTCAGTCTGGAGTCAAAGAAAATCATTTTACTGCTAATAAAGAATAAATACAGGAGGTCAGCAGACGTCCAGTGGTGGAAGTATTATGAGCTTGATGTAGTTAAAGTATTGCAGTAAAAGTACATAAGTATTATGAGCTTGATGTAGTTAAAGTATTGCAGTAAAAGTACATAAGTATTATGAGCTTGATGTAGTTAAAGTATTGCAGTAAAAGTACATAAGTATTATGAGCTTGATGTAGTTAAAGTATTGCAGTAAAAGTACATAAGTATTATGAGCTTGATGTAGTTAAAGTATTGCAGTAAAAGTAGTGGTTTGGTCCCTCTGACTGATATATTATTATATATGACATCATTAGATTATTAATACTGAAGCATCAGTGTGTAAGCAGCATGTTACTGTTGTAGCTGCTGGAGGTGGAGCTAGTTTCAACTACTTTATATACAGTTAGCTAGTTTAGTCCAGTGGTTCCCAACCTAGGGGTGGGGCCCCTCCAAAGGGTCAGCAGATAAATCTGAGGGGTCAATCTCAGTTTGCTATTTTCTAGAAAACTTACTAACCATGGAAGTAAATATTACTACACTTAATGGGACACTGATTGAAAGAGTTTCCTTTTATAAATACCTTAGTTTCTGGCTTGATGACAAGCTGTGTTTCAAAAACATATTGATGAAATGACTAAGTCTAACTGACATTCTGTTATAGAAATAAGGCATGTATTACCCAGAATTATAGAAAGCAAATTGTTCAACCTTTTTATCTGTTTTGGACTATGGTGATGTAAATTATGTGCACTCTCCTGCTCTACTGTTAAACCTCTCGATGCAGTCTATCATTCTGCCCTCAGGTTCATAACTGAGATGCTTTAGAACTCATCTTTGTATTCTTTGTTAGCAGTGAGAAGAGAACGGCACTGCATCCTATTTATATACAAAGCTCTCCTTGGCAAACTTTGTGTGTACCTGACATGTCTTATTACCTAGAGTTCAACTTCACACTGCACTAGGTCCCAAGGCTATTTGGTCCTTGAAAATCAATGTGTTAGCAATGAGACTGGGAAATTGGCTTTTAAATATTACACTTCACACAAGTGGAACATTTTGCAGAAGATAGTAAAATTAGATGAGCTAACCCCTTTTAATCATGTTAAATCTCCTTTAGTTGACACAGGGCAGTGTGAATACATGTTTCAATTGAGCTTTAACTTTTATGTGCATATATTGCTTTGTATTGCCTTAATAAGTTTACATATTATGTGTTTAATTGAGGATGTAATTGAAACTGTTTGTGCCGATTCATTTTGAAAGAGCAATGGCCAGTGGTGGAACTCCAACACTGGACCAGCCACACCAATGGTGTAACTTCATTACTCAGTGACGGACAGACATTCGGGCTTATAGCGCTGGTCTGTGGCTGCTCCAGCCAAAAAGGGACTGTGATATGTACAAAGTTTGTTAACCTGTTCGGATTATTTTGTTCGATGGAGGATGGTGGAATACACAAATGGACTACACTAGCCTACAGCAGGCTGAGCAGAGACAACAATTGATGAGTGAAAGATCCATAATTAATCTTTATTAACTTAAATTTTGGTTATGAAGAAATCAGTCCGAATGTTAGATGAATCTGTTGTTTAAGTCTATGCTTACCGCATCTCAGCACCTGTCTGTGTCACTGCCTGTGGTGTTGCAGACTGTCTACTTTGTATTTGAATAGGCCTTGTAGTGATGCAGACAGCTGTGCCTTCATATTTATATTATTTCCGTGTAAGAAAGACATGGTACTGAGACAGTACACCTGGCCTGTTGCTGTCTACCAGCGGTGGTGCTGAACTGTTTGTCAATCGATGTATGTAGAGTGCCGTGTGCTGTCCTCGGTGCTGAAACATTTCAATACGACTGGCAACCCGTTTTCTTTTTTTGTTCTTCAGAACAAGCTTGTCTGAAAAAGTGGCTTCACTGTATGTTTTCTTAGATATACAGTAGGCTTGCTTGGATCAATGAGTGACAATTTGTGTTTATGGATAGGATATATTAGCTATTTTACAGTTGTGAATTTTAAAAAGACTTTATCAGAAGGGCCCCTCGAGAATGCTCCACCCTCTCTGTGCTGACTCCAGCTACGCCCCTGCTTTAGAGGCAGGGATGGAATAGACAGTCCACTCCTGTGATTGGTCACGTTGAATACTGAGCATGACCTTTGATTGGCTGTTTGGTTTGATCACTGACACAGTGAAGACAGGTAGTTGCCTGAGAGAACAAAGGGAAACATTAATAATGATATTTAGAGGCTGATTCTCCATTTTTTTCACCACTTACACATATGAAAAGGTGTTAGGCATTGTAGCAAAAGCCTTAACGGTGTTTAAACACACTCTCAGATTTATGAAACCTTTATTTGCTTATGAAAACAGGAAAAAGGGTGATTTCACTGATATTTCTCCAACCAGACCACATTAGACCAGGTCCAGATGAAAAACCACTATGCTTAGACTTGCTACAGAACTCACATTAAAATGAAGTCAAAAATCTAAATAAATGATCTGTGCTGAATATTTTACTGAACAGAAATCAAATCTAAAGTTAAAACAGTGTCCAGTTACAGAGCAGAGATTTAGATTATGGGATGTTCACTGATGCATGTGTATGTTAAAGCCTGAACACTCAGTATGTGCTGTTTGTCTCCACCATGTGGCTGTCTGTCATCACTGCAACCTGTGAGTCTCATTACTGTTGCTGTGGCAACCTGCTGATGCTGCAGACAACAGTGTGATGAAGCCTTATTTTACATCTGTAAATAAGGTATTATACTGTAAATAGTTTTGTTTCTTTTTTCTTTTAGCTGTTGATTTCCAATATTGCAAACCAGTGCTCTGTTTAATCCTAAATCAATATTCAATAATATTTTATGATTGGAAACTTTTCATGTATGTTGAATATTATGTTTGCTTGTTGAC
Organism: Scomberomorus guttatus; assembly: GCA_038419695.1. Taxonomy (NCBI): domain Eukaryota; kingdom Metazoa; phylum Chordata; class Actinopteri; order Scombriformes; family Scombridae; genus Scomberomorus; species Scomberomorus guttatus. The sequence goes on along the minus strand of CM076464.1, from coordinate 27,243,628 downwards.
AAATTTCACATTTTGAATGTTCAGCTGACCTGCTGTGCTCTGACTAAAATACTCTTACTCCAGAAATTAATATCTAATTGGAATTGTACCAAACTGAACATTATTTAATAGTTTATAATATTTAATAACAATATTTTTTCCTTATACTTTCCAGGAACCTTCTGTCAATGTACTGTTACACATCACTTCCCTCTGAGGAAACTATGGGAACATATGGGATCAAACATGTTTTTACTTTGTTAAACACTTTATTATTTATTTAATGAGTTCAGAAACTTCTCATTCCCTTCATTGGCTGGACAGATGATTCTCCCCCGACTCTGCCTTCTCCAAAGACTTCAACCTGAGGTGACAAAAACCAGATCCTGAAAGTCCAGACACTCTGTTCAGGGTCACATTGGATCTATAAAAACACCCTGAACACTTTTTCTTTTAGCCTGACATTTGATGACTTCTCCTCATGTGACCCAGAATATACAAACATGGAAATATTTCAACTTTACAAAAATGTGTATTAGCTGCAAAAAATGTTTTTAAAGAATGTTTAACCCATAGTTATTTAAAACATTCAAAATAGAGACTTATGAGGAAATACTGTGACGGCTCAGAATATGAGCGGTATGTGAGGGTTAAGCCAGATCCAAAAAAGATCCTGGTCAAAGGTCAGACTGACCTCTGATGCTGTTCCTCACAGAAGGAGCCCAGTCGCTGCATCTCAGACTGGAAGAAACTCTGATAAAAAAAAGGAGACAGAGTCAGTCCTGGGTTAGGTCTCAGCTGTAGGTCAGTAGTGTCAGTGTTGGTTCCAGGATCAGTACCAGGATCTGAGTGTTTATGGAGTTCAGACTGGCAGAGTTTTCTTCCAGTTGGCTCAGCTGATCAGTGATGCTGTTCTCAAAGCTCTGCAGCAGGACTAACCTACACACACAAAGGTTTATTAAAACAAGTCGAGGATACAAAAACAGTTAACTCTGAGATTTGACTCTTTATCAACTGTTTACTACCTGATATAAAGTGCAGCACACTGATCGGTTTGTGACCAATGTCTCATCACCACTGTGTCTTCAGAGACAAAAAACATGTGAAATACCTGTGTGGAAGTGGGCGGTGTCTGTATGGAAGTGGGCGGTATCTGTGTGAGGGTGGGTGGGCGTTGTCTGTGTGGAAGTGGGTGGTGTCTGTGTGGAAGTGGGCGGGCGGTGTCTGTGTGGAAGTGGGTGGTATCTGTGTGAGGGTGGGTGGGCGGTGTCTGTGTGGAAGTGGGCGGTGTCTGTGTGAGGGTGGGAGGGGGGTGTCTGTGTGGAAGTGGGCGGTGTCTGTGTGGAAGTGGGTGGTGTCTGTGTGGAGGTGGGCGGGCGGTGTCTGTGTGGAAGTGGGTGGTATCTGTGTGAGGGTGGGTGGGCGGTGTCTGTGTGGAAGTGGGCGGTGTCTGTGTGGAAGTGGGCGGTGTCTGTGTGAGGGTGGGTGGGCGGTGTCTGTGTGGAAGTGGGCGGTGTCTGTGTGGAAGTGGGCGGTGTCTGTGTGAGGGTGGGTGGGCGGTGTCTGTGTGGAAGTGGGCGGTGTCTGTGTGGAAGTGGGTGGTGTCTGTGTGGAAGTGGGTGGTGTCTGTGTGGAGGTGGGTGGGCGGTGTCTGTGTGGAAGTGGGTGGTATCTGTGTGAGGGTGGGTGGGCGGTGTCTGTGTGGAAGTGGGCGGTATCTGTGTGAGGGTGGGTGGGCGGTGTCTGTGTGGAAGTGGGCGGTGTCTGTGTGGAGGAGGGAGGTACCTGTGTGGAGGAGGGAGGTACCTGTGTGGAGGTGGGTGGGTGGTGTCTGTGTGGAGGTGGGTGGGTGGTGTCTGTGTGGAGGTGGGTGGGTGGTGTCTGTGTGGAGGTGGGCGGTGTCTGTGTGGAGGAGGGAGGTACCTGTGTGGAGGAGGGAGGTACCTGTGTGGAGGTGGGAGGTACCTGTGCTGATGGACAGCTGTGAGCAGTGAGGAGACGTGTTGTTGACACTCTTTCAGGGACAGATGAACCTCAGCTTCAACTTTTTGCCAGCAGCCCTGAAAATTATTTACTTCATTAATATTGTTTTTATTGAACCTAAAATGTATTGATAATAACTAATTAATTAATAACTTTGTACTGACAGTGAAGTGTTGTTCTAGTTGTGCTTTGAAGGTTTTGAAGGCAGTTGTGATGCCTGATGTCAGGTCTGGCTCATTCACAGGCTCCTCCCTCTTGACAGATGACCCCACCCCTCCATCAAACAGCCCCTCCTCCTCTACATATGGCTCCGCCCCCTCACATGGCCACTCTAAGGTGAGGTAAGGTGAGGACACAGAGGCAGGTTCAACATGATTTAACAAACTTTGAAATGACCATGAGAGGGACATGGACATGTGACGTTCTGACAGTGAAGTTGGCCAATCAGAATGAAGCTAACAGGCTCCTTTATAAACCCTGTGTTCAGGCCATCCGAGTTAAAGTTTCACGTTGGGATTTTAACACCAGATTTCATCCAAGTTTTAAGAAAAATTGTGTGAAAATAACTTATACATAGTAATACAATAATATTAACCAAAAATATGGATCTAAATCATTCTTCATCACGTTTATCAGAAACCAAACATTTATTTTCTTCCTTATTGTTCAGACTACTGCTATTATCATTTATTATTATTGTTTCTGCTCAAGATTGTCAATTTTTCATCAAAGTGTCTGAAAGAGAAATATTCTGGTTAACAGATGATTACAAACTGTAGTGTATGTTTATTGCATTCTGGATATGTTTCATGGTAATTTGTGGGATTTTATAAAACCATGCAGGCTGTTTATGTACAGTAGTGCTTGTTTGTGAACCCTTTAGAATTTTCTCTATTTCTGCATAAATGTGACCTAAAACGTGGTACAAAACTAGACAAAGGAATCCTAATCAAACAAATTAATTTGCTGGTACAACTCTGAATTCATACTTCCATCAGTGATTACTAGCTGTTCTGGTCCAGAGGCAGCAAACCTGGTCCAAACCATGATACTGCCACCTCCTTGTTTCACAGATGGGATAAGGTTCTTATGTTGGAATGCAGTGTTTGCTTATTGCCAAACATAACGCTTCTCATTCAAGCCAAAAAGTTGGATTTTGGTCTCATCTGTCAACAGAACATTTTTCCAATCACCTTCTAGCTTATCCATGTGTTCTGAAGCAAACCGTAGACAGCAGCCATGTTCTTTTTGGAGAGTAGTGCCTTTCTCCTCACAACTCTGCCATGCACACCATTGATGTCCAATGTTCTCCTGATGGGGGGCTCATGAACATTGACTGTAGCCACTGCAAGAAAGACCTTTAGTTTCCTAGATACCCTGGGGTCCCTTGTGGCCTGCTGAACTGTTACACACCTTGCTCTCGGTGTGATCTTTGTTGGTCGACCACTCCTGGGGAGGGTATTTATGCAGAAACAGAGCAAGTTCTAAAGGGTTCACAAGCTTTCAAGCACCACTGTATATATGGTAAAGGTTCTGTATGTAGAAATCAGAAATTCCTTCTCATTAGTGACACCTGTGGCCGTTAAATGGGCTGTAGTCAACATCCTGGTGCTTGCGCTTGCAGCATGAGACTATTGTAGGTAATGTCTTTTTCCTCGCTTACGCTTTTCATAATTACATAAAAGATCTCTAACGTTCTGTTTTGCACCGTGTTTCAGCAAAGCATCTCTGACTCCCAGTCAGTCCACCCCTGCAACACACTGTGGTTTTGTTGTGAAGTGTGTGCTTATTATGATCTTTGGACTACCAACAGGAAAAACAAAAGGGGTAAGCTATGTTCTGCTATTGATCTGAAGCTTGTTTTCTGCTCCTTTGTAGAAGAAATAATGTTTTAGCTGTGTCTGCTCACGAGTGGGCGACTTGTCATTGCAGGGGTGTTTTGTTTTGAAATGTGTGGTGGTTGATTGAGGCAGCTAGTTGTTTCATTAGCTAGAAATCTAATATCTGCAGGGTATGTCTAGTTAGATAGCACTGTTTTTGTTGCGTTGTGTCATTATGCCGGTCGTTTGTTTACGTTAGCACTAGAGAGGCGAGGCACTCGGGAGCGAGCAAAAACATCACTTCCGTTGGATTTTCGCAGAAAATCCAGGCCAGGGGCCTACACATAGAAGTCAGTCCACAAGCTGTTACAGACAACCGAGAAAGTTGGGGAGGGTCTCATTTTTTATGTTACATTACGACTTGTTCATTCATTCATTGGCAATAAGAAATGATGAATACATGTAAATTGCTTCACAATTCTACATATAGAACCTTTAAATAAAGGTTAATTTAAAACATGCATGACAAAAGTACAAAAACTTCAATTTCTGTCTCTCCCCTCAGATTAAACTAAATTATGTTTTTGGACTGGAAATTATGTTTTTACAGATTTTACAACATTTCGTATTGTCTCCAGAAACACAAGTTCTTTGTGCTTTTATGAAACACGGATGGTTTTTCAGATTCTCTCTGCTGTTCGAATTGAAAACAGAATGACAGCTTTGTGTCTTTCAGTCTAGAGTTTCATCTTCAGATGGTTTTTCACAAATGAGTCTCACATTAGTGATCTGTCTGTAACATCCACATGAATCCATCTAATCCATCTCACCATCATTAACACTTCCTACTAAATATCACTGTATGCAGACGATATATTGTTATATACTGAAATCCAAACCTCATCGCTGACAATCATTTCAGGCTTTTCTGTCTCTGAGAAATGCTTGTAATTCATAACTTGTGTAAATGTGAAGAAGAGAAAGTCATGAATGAAAGAACAGAGAGCTGAATTATCCTGATTAAAATTTAAATGTAAATTCATGAAGACCCACCAGAACAAACAGGAACAGACACAGCTGTGGGTTATTTCAGTCTCACCTGTCAGTGCCAAGGCTGACTCCTCCTTTTCTGACTGATGCTGCACCTTTCTCCTCTGGGCTGACGGGCCCTCAGTTTGGCCTGACAGGTACCCTTCACATTAGACAAATAAGACAGTCAGGACTTAGTAAATAAAACTGTCATCAGCTGAAAAGACAAACTCAGTTTAGTTTGTGAGGAGAGGAGAGAAGAAACAGAAGTTTCTATCACATTAAACAGTATAAAAGACCTTTTCTGTCAGGAACAAAAATGATAAAATGTTATCAATTTCTTTTTTAAAAAGAAACTGTCTTTTTAGGTCAAAATTATGTCATTGTGATTAAAATGATGTAAAATTATGTCTGAGTCAAAATCATGTCTTATTTCAGAATTAAGTCAGAATTATGATAACCTTTATAAATATGTGGCCTCATCTCATCATTTTTCTTAACTTACATGTTTAGTCAAAATAAAGATTTAAACATTTGAGATACTAAGTCAGACTTTTGACTCAGTATCTGACTAGACATGACTAATTTTATTTTTATCATTCTAAACTTTGTGGGTTTTTTTTCCTTTCGTGGCAGAAATGTGCTTCCACAGTTCTGTATCTTTGATTTCATGACTGTGAGGAAAATGATGAAAAGAAGAAGAGCTCTGCCTCTGCCAGAAATATGGAAGTGAATCATAAAGTTCAAGTTCTGTGAATTTATTGTGTTCAATGTGAACATGCAGCACAAATTAAAATAAACTGCTGTTCTTCACTCATCACAAACTCAGATTTCCCTCAAAAAGGAAGATAAGAAGGACTTCCTGATTATCATCCATGGAGAGAAGATTTAAAAAAGAAAGAGCAATAATGAAAGAAAGGATAAAGACCTGAGTCTGGAGCTGCTCTCTTCCTGTCGGAGCTGAAGACTTCCTGAAAAAAAAACACACAAAAAAAAAACAGAAAACTTTGTTTTTTTTCTTAATTGAGGAATAAAAGAAGAAATGAACCTTTTGTAAAAAAGAGCTGCTTCCTTCAAACTCCACCGCCTGCACGTGTGAGATTTCTAGCTCCGCCCCCACAGGAACACCTGACAGACAGACAGAATCCAGCTCAAACTATTGGTCCTTTCATTGATTGTCAGAAAATGTATCATTTATCAATAAAAGTAAGCATGGCATGTCTCCTATATGTTGTGGCCAAGGAGCCAGGTCATGACAATTATTATTCAGTGGGTCTTCCATCTTATGTTATGCATTCTATGCATCTTATTTTCACTTTATTTTATCTTATGTTTATTATTATTATTATTACTATTATCATCATCATCATCATCATGTGGGTATTATTTTCCATCTTATGTTAATGTTTTTAACATGTTTTTAATGTTCATTTTGTCTTTTCATGTGAAGCACGTGCATGTAATTTCTTTGTTGTAAAGCACTTTGAGCTGCATTTCTTCTATGAAAGGTGCCATACAAATAAAGTTTATTATTATTATTATATCCTGTAAATGGAAAGTAAGCAGATAACTCAACAAGTGGCTTCTTCAGATATACAGTCCTCTCTGTGAATGTTACAACTAAATGTCCAGCAGCACTCTGTCTTCTTGTGAGGATTCAATCATCTTATTGTTCATGTTCTGCTGTCTCACCTGAGTCGTACGTTGGTGTCGAGTGTCTGATCTGATCAAACAGAAACTCTGCTCGTCTTCTCACTGGAGTCTGAAGAGAGACAAATACTGACATCAGCATAATCTGATCCATCAGTGGTGACTAAATAAGCAAAACAGGTTGATGAGGAGTTACCGTGGTTACAGAGTCTTCTTCACTGCTCGGAGACGACAGAGGCAGAACTGGACACAGGCAGTCATACCACCAACCAGAGGATCAAATATAAAAAGTGAGAACAGGTTAAAACAGCAGGAAATATTCATGCAATCACAAGAGACACAGGCAGAAAGAAAAAGATAAAAGTTCATTGTGTGTCTCCCCTAAAAGAGTTTCATCACAGCTTCATATTTCAGGAGCAAAATAACTGCAATCAGCACTCATGAGCTCATCTGTTTAAAACAGGAAGTGTTAAAACAATGAGGAACATTAAAAACCTCTAAGGCCATTTTTAAAATCACAGCAGACTTTTGTTCCTGATGTCAATAAACTGAAATAATCATTCAAGACAGAAGATGATAATTAATCTCCTAACTTACAATGTATGTAGATTTAAATTCAATGAATTGCTTCCAGTGTGTTAAAGTGAAAGAGGTTTTCCTCGCTGTAATCATTCCTCCTGTTCATACTGGATATTAAAAGATCCCCTTCAAATGTGCTTTAATGGAAGTGATGGAGGCCAAAATCCACAGTGTGTCCACACAGTCATTTAAAAGTAGATGTGAAGCTTATATGAGGCTTCAGCAGTCTGAGTTAGTCATATCAAGTGGATATCTGCCACATTTACAGTCTTTTTAGCATCAAATTCCCTCTTTGTGTTTCCTCGGACAGTGTTTCCCTGTTGAGCTGTGGTGGAAGTATAGTAACAAAAAGAGGGACTTTGGCACTAGAAAGACTAACGTTGAAAGATATCTACTTGATTTGACTCATTTGGACGCTGAAGCTTCATATTAGCTTCAGATAAACTTTGAAATCCATGTTTGCACAGAAGGAGGACTGTGGATTTTGTCCCCCATCACTTCCATTGTAAGTGCATTATGAAGGGATCTTCTAATGGTCAGTATGAACAGGAGGAATGATTACAGCAAGAAAAACAGGTTTCACTCTTCATTTGGGCTCCTGACTGTTGGTTTAAGACAGACATGACGAATTGTGAACCCGTCCTTTAATAAGGCTCAGTCACCAGCAGGTGGAGCTGTTTCATTAATTTATCAGCTGAGTCATCAAAATCGAAGCCAGAGTCATTGAATTTTATGCTTTTTATGTCCAAATGATGCATTGACCTCACACAGCTTTAGATACAAATACAAAGAATAAAATTATATTTACAATTTATTCATAACCGTCATAACTTTTTTGATTAGAAATAAACTCCATACAGGCAGAACTGTGAACCTATTATTTGTTTTTATATTTCTATACAAATAGAGCATTATTATTATTATTATTATCCAAATTATAATCCAGTCAAGCACCATATTTAAATCCTTCTCAAACAGACTGGATGAAGTTTGAGTGTCTGCAGCAGCTTTGGGTTGGAGATGGACTCACTCTTCAGCTGACTCTTGCTCTGTGGTTTCTTCCTGCTGTAGGATGTACCACTGCTTCTGGCAGCAGAGGGGGGGGCCTGGACTGTACCACCTGAGTCTGTAACATGGGGGGAGCTCTTCATAAAAACACAAAACGGGCAGTCAGACATTTACTGTTGTCTCATTTCTTTACTTGTAAATGTGTTCATGTGTTGTTTTACTGTTATTGTCCAAAAATATCTGAAGCACTTAAATATAAAAGACAGACAGACAGACAGGTACCATGAAGACTCTCCCTGCAGCCTCCTCCAGCTGTCTGTGGTATTTGGGGTCGAAGGTCAACTTTACTGTCTGGCCTCTGCTGTTCAGGTGCATGATTGGATTGTTCAGCCAGACGCTGAGGACAGTCTCGGCTCCAATGCATTCTGGGAAAACAGGAGAGCATGGATGGGATCTGTCCGAATGCACATGCTCAGTAGTGTTTCTCACTCTGGCATGTCATGCGCTCTAAAATCTCTTCTCTAGACTCTGATAACGTTTTATAAAAATAAACCTGTGTAAATGTACTGAGTAAGTTTCAGAGGATCCACCTATGCAGGTGCCCATGAGGATCAATATTAATGAGAAACTGATCAGAGATCAGTGAAGCTGACCGTCATCTCTGAGCTGAACGGTGTAATGATCCACGTCCTCTCTGAGCAGGTGAACTGACCCCCACAGGAAGCCCTGAAACACACAGCATGTCTGATACACAGCTGCTATCAAACTGCATCATGGGAGGTGTAGTTTGCAATGATAAAAGAATAACTGATAGTCTGCAGTCTGTAGTGTAGTGTGTAGTCTGTAGTCTCTAGTTGGTAGTCTGTAGTGTAGTGTGCAATTAGTAGTCTGTAGTCTGTTGTCTGTAGTGTAGTGTGTAATCAGTAGTCTGTAGGTTGTAGTCTGTTGTCTGTAGTGTAGTGTGTAATCAGTAGTCTGTAGGTTGTAGTCTGTTGTCTGTAGTGTAGTGTGTAATCAGTAGTCTGTAGGTTGTAGTCTGTTGTCTGTAGTGTAGTGTGTAATCAGTAGTCTGTAGGTTGTAGTCTGTTGTCTGTAGTGTAGTGTGTAATCAGTAGTCTGTAGGTTGTAGTCTGTTGTCTGTAGTGTAGTGTGTAATCAGTAGTCTGTAGGTTGTAGTCTGTTGTCTGTAGTGTAGTGTGTAATCAGTAGTCTGTAGGTTGTAGTCTGTTGTCTGTAGTGTAGTGTGTAATCAGTAGTTTGTAGGTTGTAGTCTGTTGTCTGTAGTGTAGTGTGTAATCAGTAGTCTGTAGGTTGTAGTCTGTTGTCTGTAGTGTAGTGTGTAATCAGTAGTCTGTAGGTTGTAGTCTGTTGTCTGTAGTGTAGTGTGTAATCAGTAGTTTGTAGGTTGTAGTCTGTTGTCTGTAGTGTAGTGTGTAATCAGTAGTCTGTAGGTTGTAGTCTGTTGTCTGTAGCGTAGTGTGTAATCAGTAGTCTGTAGGTTGTAGTCTGTTGTCTGTAGTGTAGTGTGTAATCAGTAGTTTGTAGGTTGTAGTCTGTTGTCTGTAGTGTAGTGTGTAATCAGTAGTCTGTAGGTTGTAGTCTGTTGTCTGTAGTGTAGTGTGTAATCAGTAGTTTGTAGGTTGTAGTCTGTTGTCTGTAGTGTAGTGTGTAATCAGTAGTTTGTAGGTTGTAGTTTGTAGTGTGTGGTCTGCAGTGTAGTGTGTAGTCTGCAGTTTGTGCACTCCAGGGAAACATGTTTAGAATAAATTCCTGTGTAGTACCGTAGTATTACGGAGTGGTACTACAGTAAGGTGTAGTACTGCAGTTGTACCTGAGGCTCATCGATGAAGAAGCTTACACATCCTGAGTCAAGGTTAAAGTCGATCCAGAACTTGTCCAGTTTGTCATCTTTTGGACGAAACAGCTGAAGAAGACGACGAAGATGAAAAAGAAGACAGGTGAGTGAACAGGTGAGTGAACAGGTGAATGAACGGGTGAGTGAACAGGTGAGGGGTGTTCAGGTGTGTTATGTTATCAAGGGTGTTCAGTTTTACCTCAGTGGAGTCTAGGAAGGCTCTGCGACAGGGGAAGGTGTAAACCCTGACAGACAAAACGCAGGGACAAAAAACCTGATGAAGCATTGGTTCTTTTATCAGAAGATCCTGATCAATTACAGCTAATCACCTCCTGTCGTCTCCATGGCAACCGTTAACAAAGTTCAGGAAACGCCGACAGTCCTGAGAGAGAGACAGGAGAGAAAGGTCCTGAGACTTATTGATCAAATAACACCCAATACTGCTCAACCTCAGACCAGCACTGCTCTCCAACCACCAATCAGAGTCAACCAAATGATTCAACTAACAAAAGATGCCTATCTGGAACATTGGACCAATCAAACCAAAACTCAGAACAAACTCAATGGCTATCTGACCCTAAACCATGAATATAAACTGGCAGAATATCTCTTTACTGTCAGAGATACAAAGCAGAGACAGATCCTGACCAAATACAGACTGAGTGACCACAGTCAGCCATAGAGACAGGACCACACAACAAGTCACAGCTGCCCACAGAGAAAAGAGTCTGTGGTCACTGCACGACAGCTGAGGTACAGACAGAGATGCACTTCCTCTTAAAATGTGACAAATACAACAATATCAGAGCGGAATACTTTAAGAAATTTGATTTGTTAATTCCAAACTTTACAAAGCTAGATGACAATAAAAAGCAGCAGATTCTATTAGGATTCTACTGTATTATCCTTGACGCTTTGGCAATATTGTTCACCTGACATTCATGCCAATAAAACTTATTGAATTGAAATTGACAGGTCAGAGAGAGAGAGAGACAGGATGGACACTCACCACCTCAAAGTCTCCATCTCTGATGTCACAGAAGGCGTTGCTGATGTCACGGCTGGAGAACCATTGATTGGCTCTCTGCTGTCGGTCCTTCCTGGGAGTCAGACGACACAGAGCCTCTGATAGGCTGACCTGTAGCTCGTAGTCTGAAACATGACCAATGAAAAGACTTCAAACACAGACAGGACTCAGGTCAGGTCAGATAAACTCAGACTGCTGCTGATCCTCAGGACGCCCTTCTGCCTGCTGACCGAGGCTGCACCAACCTGCCCTGCAGAAAACTCAACTGTCTCACAGTACTGACCACACACAGTACTGACCACACACAGACCTGACCACACACAGTACTGACCACACACAGACCTGACCACACACAGACCTGACCACACACAGTACTGACCACACACAGACCTGACCACACACAGACCTGACCACACACAGACCTGACCACACACAGACCTGACCACACACAGTACTGACCACGTACAGACCTGACCACGTACAGACCTGACCACGTACAGTACTGAACACGTACAGACCTGACCACACACAGACCTGACCACACACAGACCTGACCACACACAGACCTGACCACACACAGTACTGACCACACACAGTACTGACCACACACAGACCTGACCACACACAGTACTGACCACACACAGTACTGACCACGTACAGACCTGACCACACACAGTACTGACCACACACAGACCTGACCACACACAGTACTGACCACACACAGACCTGACCACACACAGACCTGACCACACACAGACCTGACCACACACAGTACTGACCACACACAGACCTGACCACGTACAGACCTGACCACGTACAGTACTGAACACGTACAGACCTGACCACCTACAGACCTGACCACCTACAGACCTGACCACCTACAGGCCTGACCACATACAGGCCTGACCACGTACAGTACTGAACACGTACAGACCTGACCACCTACAGACCTGACCACCTACAGACCTGACCACCTACAGACCTGACCACATACAGGCCTGACCACATACAGGCCTGACCACGTACAGTACTGAACACGTACAGACCTGACCACACACAGACCTGACCATGTACAGACCTGACCACGTACAGTACTGAACACGTACAGACCTGACCACCTACAGACCTGACCACATACAGACCTGACCACATACAGACCTGACCACGTACAGTACTGACCACCTACAGACCTGACCACCTACAGACCTGACCACCTACAGACCTGACCACATACAGTACTGACCACATACAGTACTGACCACATACAGTACTGACCACATACAGTACTGACCACATACTGTACTGACCACATACTGTACTGACCACATACAGCAGAGTCCAAAGTGGTCTCAGACTTTTGTACCCTACTGTATTTCTAAACATTATTCAGTCAGAGTTTTGGTCAGTTTCAGGAAAGAGAAACTGGACTTCACTGTTCAGATACTCAAGATTCAAAAACTTACCTCCAACTGTCAGAACTGCTTCTCCCACCTGAGATCTGTCAGACAGCGAGATATTATTACAGTTCTGATTTTATATGTATAAGGACCAGAAAAAAAATGTGTGTGTTATAGTATGTGTGTGTGTGTGTGTTACAGTGTGAGCGTGATGTTCTGGTCGCCCTGGATCAGTTTCCGCAGTTCTCGGCTCAGAGACTCTAGGATGCTATTAAAGGTTCTGATGGCCTGAAACAAAAACAGAAGTCTGAGCTACAGACCGGCAGATAGCAGTACAGACCGGCAGAAAGCAGTACAGACCGGCAGAAAGCAGTACAGACCGGCAGAAAGCAGTACAGACCGGCAGATAGCAGTACAGACCAGCACAAGTCAATCAACAGCATGAAATGAGTTTGGAGTCTTTTGTTGGCCGTTTCCATGGTTACCTCCAATCTCAGTGCAAAGACGATTTTTGGTTCCAGAGCAGACCGAGCCAACTGAAGAAGAACCACAGACAGCTGACTGACTGAGACAGACAGGCAGAGAGACAGATAGGTGAGTTTAAAGACCAACATGTGGCACAAAGTGAATAAATTCTATTGAAGATCACAAACACAAAATGAAGGAACAAACCTGGAAGAGAACTCTGACCCAGCAGCTGACAGACAGACAGACAGACAAAGACAGACGGTTTAAGATACAGTTGTGTTGGTTTTAAGAATCATCAAAGACCAAAATAAAACCAAAAATTATGAAACATTCTAACAGAAATCCACGAATGTCAAACATTTCAGGGGTAAACTGAACTAACAGACACACAAGCTTTCACACTTTAACCTATTAACAAGTGTTTAACATCAACATGGAGGTGAAGGTTTCTCTGAGGTTTGCAGATGTCTGGATCCTGCAGGAGAAAGATCATCCTGCTCCTCACCGCTAAACACCACATATTCTTTCATTGGTCAGAGTCACCTCTGGATCATCCTATGAGTGATCCTGTAGAGATCCTCTGACCAGTATCAGAACCTCCATGGAAGACCTGATCAGGGTCTGGATCCTCCAGAGTTTAGAGAGACTTGAGTTTTTTGTTTTCTCAATCTGTGTTCTTGTTCTCGTCCTCAGTTGCAGCTCGACTGCTGTTCCCATTCAAAGTCCACATCCAGCCAAGTGCAGTCCAAATGACCTGAAGTGTTCTTGCTCCTCCCGTCTTACCCAGCATGCTTTGGGAGCTGGCCTGTGTGGACTTGGTCACTTTATTAAATTTTAATATGTTTTCAGGTGAGAAAGTAACATGTAGATTCCCAACATGTGGTCAGTTTATCTAAATGACGTCTGTCTGTAAACCTGCTGTGATGTTTTAGAGATGTTTGGGAGCCGCTGGCCGGGTGAGACCAGCTGATCATCTCAGCTGCTGGCAGCCCGACTCCTGAGATGATCGGCCGGTCAACGTGTCGTCATCCCGTCAGAACATGATCCCATGAAGTGATCTGTGCAGCTCTTTGGTGATTTACTGCTGGCTCTAATGTCTCTGCAGCATTTTGATATATGATATAATTCCTTTTGGAAAATAACTGTTGGTCTCACAGATGAGATCTAACAGTTGTAGCTGCTACATTAGTTTGTCTGAATGTAAAGTGAAGCTTCATGTTTTTACTGGACAGAACAACAGCGCTGCCTCTGAGGCTCCATATGTACAGATATTACCACATTTACATACATATAAATGTATTAGAATGAACAGATTCAGCTTTATTATATTTCATTTAAGCTACATAAGAGTTTGGGTTTTTATTATAGCAACATTACAGACTGAATAATATAATTTACTGCATTTCTCTGACAATGAGGATATTTTTTCCTGAGAAAAAGTCTGTTAGTGAAGCTTTGAGTTGAGATTATTTTGTCACAGTACAGTCAGATACAGGCGTGTTTAAGCAGCTGTTCCACTTGCATATGATTGGAGTCTGGAGTTTGTACTTTTGAGTTGAACTCTCTGTTCCCTGTTTAGAGAAAGGCTTCTGGTCTTGAGGAAAGTGAAGGTGGCTGATCTCTGCTGGTCCAGGAGAGCAGGTGGGAGTTGGAGGTGTGATGTATTTGGAACTTTTTGTGTGGCTGAAAGCTCCAGCAAGCTAGCCAGTAAGTGGACCTTTTAAGAAGCCTTGCTGGCTCATCTACTTGTATTGTAGAAGAAAACAAACTAAAGAGGACAAGACCTTGCTCAGACATATGTTACATGTATTATTAATATTATGTTATGAATATTCAGATAATCACTATTCATATTATTAATACTTAGATGATTAATATATATTAATATCACACAGAAATTGTAGTTAATTGTATACAGAAACAAGTCTAAGCATCTCTATGATATGAGCGACTTTGTAGTTTGTTTTCTCAGTGTGCTTAACTGACAGCAGACAGAGACTTCATCTCCCAACATGCCCCTCACCAGGAAGTAGTCGTAGAAGCCTTCAGTCAGGCTCAGCAAGGGGGCGGAGCTTTTCTGCAGGTCAGAGGTCAGGAGGTCACAGACAGCTTCGAACCACGACAGCACCTCAAAAACAAACACAAACCACTTCAGTGTCCAGACTCTCACACAGATCAGCTGATAAACGTCTGATCAACAGATCAATAATCACTTTAGTGGTCAGTCCATGATTCATCAGTGTCTGCAGGTCGTCTCTGTTCTCTGACAGGATCTCTAAAGACCGCAACGCGACCAGAACTCTGCTGAAACCGGATCCGCTCAGCTCCTGCAGACAAACAGCACAGACCCACGGCCGTTACCGTGGTGACCACGCCCCGGCCGGTTACCGTGGTGACCACACTCCGCCCCGTTACCTTGGTAATCAGCTGGTCCAGTCTGGTGAGCGTGGTGCCCGTCAGTCCCTCATAGTGGAGCAGAGAAACCAGCTGAGACGAGTCACCACGAGTCAGACAGTCGTCCATCTTTAACTCCAACTGACACACACACACACACGACCTTTGACCTTTCACATGACAATAACATGTTTGTATTCGTGACGTTTTCTTTCACTTTGATTTATTTTGGAGGATCATTGGACATTTAATGATTTCTTTCACTGTCATTTTGAAAATATGATGATGTCAGACGTCTTAAAAATGTTTTAAATTAAATGACAACACGGACGAAGAAAAGTAAAACCTCAGAAAATAAACTGGTAAATCTGCTTTATTATTGTTACTATTATTATCATCATTTCAATCTTTAATCCTCGTTGTTTGTTTACGTTTCAGGATGATGTCATCTGGCATCTCCATCACTGAGGCTGATGCGATACGCATCTCGATGCCGACGATCTGATAAATTAAAGATACATATGAAGCAACTACCAACATGATACGACGCGATGCAGAAGATTGATGCTCTACAATTCAGGACGGTACAGAGAGTTTGATTTTAAATCATAAATTAACTAAAAAAAGTGCCATTTTTACTTGACATATTTGTTCCTCTAGTACTGCAGCTCATGTATGCTGTTTCTTTTTGACCTCTAAAGAAACACTCGGACCTTTCACAAACAGGCCTTTTCATGAGTACTTTATAGTGTTCTCTGTCTCTGGTTTACATGCATACGCTCCATGACATAAACACTTACTGTCAAAATAGTTTAATAATCCACTGACATGCGGAACAATAATTTTAGAGCACGAGTTCTACCTGGAACATTTTGGCAGCGCACTGCTGTCCAATAAGCTCATGCCGCATACTCAGAAATTCTTGCTAATCTAGTTTACGTCCGAGCATTTCTCGTGTACACAAAATCACACACACACTGTTCAGCGGGAACGCTCTACAGACTTAATCTGACGTCACACTTCATATGAAGAGTGTGTTAGTGTGTGATTCTGAACTCGGCCTGTTTGAGGGTTCGCTGGAGATGAGTCAGGCCTCCTGAATCACCACACGGTGCAGCTGCTTAGATTTGTGTCCAACTTGATCCCAAACCAGTCTGACGTCATGCACGCGCTCTGACGTCATGCACGCGCTCTGACGTCATGCACACATAACGATTACCTCCCAGCTGCTCTCCACCGACAGAGACCTCAGGGCATGATGGGAAACGCCTGCTGTTGCCTGATCAAAGAGCTGATTGGTTCAGGTGTTTGATCAACATGACGTTACAAACACACTTTAACCTGCATATACTCAGCTATACATTAATTTAAAGTAAATAAACATCTGTGCAGGAGGCAGGAAGCTAAAAGCTTTAAGATCTCTCAAAAACTCAAACAGAATTACACTGAATAAGAATCATTTAACTTCATTTAAATGTCTTTATCTCTGGAATAGGATGTGAATGAGTTTGATGAGTCAGCTGATTTATGGTCTGCCTGCTGTCGGCTGAATTTCTGTGTAAATTAATTTAATAACATTGGAGATTACAGAATAAACGCCTCATACAGAACAGTTAAAACAGTGATTGAGCAGATTGATCTGATAACATTTTATTCCATCAGGGTCAGATCTGACAGGATGTGAATATTTCTGTGACTTCCTGTATCTGAAGGCTGCTGGAAACTGATTGCAGCTTTTTGTCACTTCCTGCTGCTGCTGAGAACCTTTTGGAGCCCAGAATATGAGCTGGTTTCTCTATTACATATATTTCCCCCAGAAAACTGTATGTTGTGTTAAAGCTGAGTAATGATACTGTGACAGCAGATGCATTTCCACCCTTTACTCTGTCTGCAGAGATCTATGAATCACGTGGTGTCACCAGCTCATATTGTGGGCCGTTCTCAGCAGGTTATAATGCAGAATAATAATAATAATAATTCACCACCTGTTCAGTTTCTCTTCTGTTCCTGCCTGAAGAACATTTCTCAGCTCATGTTCTTAACTAATTAGTATCCGGAGAAACTGATCAAACTGATCGATTCATTTTAGTCTGGTGACTGTTGATCAATAACATGCTTAACCTGTTTATTTCCTGACAAACACGCAGAGTTTCGTCTGATCTGAACTCCGTTTAAACATCAATAATCGATAATCAGGTTTATTTACCATCGCTGCTGTGTCCGCTGCTGTCCGAGCGTCGGGAGCGCGCACAGCTGCTGCTAATTAACCTTAACGAGCTCATGAGAGACAGAAAATAGTCCCGACAGGGGCGGAGGAATATCAGCTACATCACAGTCAGAAGCAGGTTTATTAGCTGCATAACAGTCAAAAAACATCCGGAAGACACGTGATCTAATCTATCAATACACATTTACAACATCTGAACTATTGATCTTCATTTTCTCCTCACAGCTGTTTTTATTGATGATCTCAGTCTGTTGTTTTTCAGTGTGTTCAATAATAAACTATTAATAAATAATAAATCATTAAACAGAATTAACTTTCATTAACCTCCTAATTTCTTCTTCTGACAGTTCAGCCTGAATCACTTTAATCAACAAGTTCAGTTGTTTCAGACCAGTTTCCTCCTCCTCTCCTCTTCCTCCTCCTCTCCTCCTCCTCTCCTCCTCCTCCTCTTCCTCCTCCTCCTCCTCTCCTCCTCCTCTTCCTCCTCTCCTCCTCCTCTCCTCCTCCTCTCCTCCTCCTCCTCCTCTCCTCCTCCTCTTCCTCCTCTCCTCCTCCTCTCCTCCTCTTCCTCCTCTCCTCCTCCTCTCCTCCTCTCCTCCTCCTCTCCTCCTCTCCTCCTTCTCCTCTCCTCCTCTCCTCCTCCTCCTCTCCTCCTCCTCCTCTTCCTCCTCCTTCTCTCCTCCTCTCCTCCTCCTCTCCTCCTCCTCTCCTCCTCTCCTCCTTCTCCTCTCCTTCTCCTCTCCTCCTCCTCTCCTCCTCTCCTCCTCCTCCTCTTCCTCCTCCTCCTTCTCTCCTCCTCTCCTCCTCCTCTCCTCCTCCTCCTCTCCTCCTCCTCTTCCTCCTCTCCTCCTCCTCCTCCTCTCCTCCTGTTTTTACGGTCGATCCACTCTGCTGTGTCAGTGCTTCATTATCTCTGCTTGCTTATTGAGAGAAACTCCACCACATTTTCACTGCTACCTTCACACAGCAGATTCACACACACACACACACACACAGGTAGGAAGAAGGGAAACATGACAGGAAAGAGGAAAGTAAGACGGCAAATGAATGAGACTAAAAGAGAAAGACAGAAAGAAAGGGATGAAATAAGGAGGTAAAGAAGGAACAAGTGAAGTAAGCAAGGAAACAAAAAGGGATGAAGGAGACAAATGAAGGAGGAACCAAAGCAGGGAGGAGCTGCAGCTGTAAGCTTTATTTTTATTATTATCTTTAAATCTTTTAACTGTCACTGCAGTGACATCATCACATTAGCTGACACACCTGGGCTCCTGATACCTGTGTGAGGTTATTCAATAAAAAACAGCCCTGAAGTCTTTGTTAGTGATCACATTGTGTCACTTTCATTTTAATATTTCATGAGATTTCTGGGTTCTATGTGTTGGATTTTAAGTTATTTGCTATTTGAAATGTTAGCAAATATGTATTTTTAACCAAAAAGTATATATGAGAGTCCTGTTATGATGTTATTCAGCTGACTCACACACTCCTCAA
Source organism: Scomberomorus guttatus (assembly GCA_038419695.1). Taxonomy (NCBI): domain Eukaryota; kingdom Metazoa; phylum Chordata; class Actinopteri; order Scombriformes; family Scombridae; genus Scomberomorus; species Scomberomorus guttatus. The sequence goes on along the minus strand of CM076464.1, from coordinate 27,224,721 downwards.
ACCTGTAACACTTATGAATTCAAAACATTAAAGAAATTCAAACAACAGAAATTGCAACTGCATGCGAACTTAACGAGATCCTCAAACATGAATGAACAATGAGTGGTTATTATTAAAGATGGCTCTGAATTAGTCATCAATCAACTTCTGTACTTTTAGCTTTTTAATATCTTCAGATATGTGATCTGAGGCCAAACACTTGAACATGAAATTACAAAATGTACCCATTTCATTTTTCTCATGTTAATATATCCAGATAAAAGTGTCAAAGCACCAGAATACAGGAAATGACACATACTCTGTTAAACATGTTGTGGGGGAGGACCCCCAGACCCCCAGACCCCCGTTAGATTGTTTTCAGTGCTTCCTCCTCCATGATTTAAACCAGATGTTTGCTGTGCTGATATTGTTATATGTTAAAGATTTTACCTGATATACTCGTAACGTAATGTATCATATCATAAATCTTTCTATTATCTTAGCAAAATATCATATTGCACAAAAAACCCCTAACCCTTTATTTAAAGTTTTTATAAATGAAATGCAACAATACATACAAACTATTCAGCACTGTACAAACCCTCTTTCATTATATAATTTATTTACCTTTGGCATACATGTCTACGGATCTTTATTATGCTTCAGTTTTGCAATAAATACAATAAATAAAACTGAAAGAATGTCTGAGCAAACAGTCTACAAGTGTCAGTATTAATATCCAGATAATCAAAATTCAGTTTTTGTCCTGCTGTGGAATTTACTTCATGCAGTTACTTCATTTCATGTAGAAGTACTCATGTTACTGCAGTATTGTGTTCTGCAGCATTTTCCCATTACAGTAATGTTGGGCCATGCAGTGTTTCTTTATGGTATTTAAGGGTCAGAAGAAGAGACGGAGCTCCTCATAAGGTTGAGACTACTGACCCCCCCCACCCCCCCCCCCACCCGCCGTGAGACGTATGCTGTTACGTCACAGCACGGGCTGATGGGAGGTGGATGACACGCAGCCCGGGAGTCTGAAATGAATCACTACATATTTCTTCTGCTCCTCCAGCTGGTGGCGCTGTCGGCCAACAGTCACCTGCTCACCTGCTGAGACTGAAAGCAGCTGCTTATATTCACACGTTTCGCCACTTTTACACAGATGAAGTCTGTTTTATTATCCTCATTAGGAGGTTATTATATATATTATAATATAATATCTGTCTTATTATCCTCGTTAGGAGGTTATTATATATATTATAATATAATATCTGTCTTATTATCCTCATTAGGAGGTTATTATATATATTATAATATAATATCTGTCTTATTATCCTCGTTAGGAGGTTATTATATATATTATAATATAATATCTGTCTTATTATCCTCGTTAGGAGGTTATTATATATATTATAATATAATATCTGTTTTATTATCCTCATTAGGAGGTTATTATATATATTATAATATAATATCTGTTTGATTATCCTCATTAGGAGGTTATTATATATATTATAATATAATATCTGTTTTATTATCCTCATTAGGAGGTTATTATATATATTATAATATAATATCTGTCTTATTATCCTCGTTAGGAGGTTATTATATATATTATAATATAATATCTGTTTTATTATCCTCATTAGGAGGTTATTATATATATTATAATATAATATCTGTTTGATTATCCTCATTAGGAGGTTATTATATATATTATAATATAATATCTGTTTGATTATCCTCATTAGGAGGTTATTATATATATTATAATATAATATCTGTTTGATTATCCTCATTAGGAGGTTATTATATATATTATAATATAATATCTGTCTTATTATCCTCATTAGGAGGTTATTATATATATTATAATATAATATCTGTTTGATTATCCTCATTAGGAGGTTATTATATATATTATAATATAATATCTGTTTTATTGTCACATCAGACTCAAGGATTCACCTCAGTTACATTTATTCTTTTCAGATGATGAAGTTATTGATGATATTAAAACTTCAGAAGAATTTAAAATTAAGGTTTTAATAATATAAATAAAATAAAAATATAATGAATCACTTTGAGTTGTCCTGGCTGTGAAATGTGTATGAATAATATATATGAATAATATTATATTATTACATATGAATAAAACTGCCTGTTTTAAAATGGTTATTTATTTTATGATAAATTAACTTGATTAAAGGGGTTTTATACAAGTAAATACCAGAATTTGAATTTTAAAATCTGGGTTTATTTTTATTTATTATTATTAATTAACGGATTATAAAAAATCCACCCCAATAAATGACAAATAAATGAATGGATGATAATATTTTAAAGGCAGTTTCAGAACTTTGTCTCCATGCAGGGAAAATCACATTTGAGGTTAATAATCAATAAGTAATTGTCATTGATTAAGAGATTTTTAATGGATGGTTTAAAAGGTTTTTTGGGGCTAAAAAACTGCGGCTTTCAGTTTGTATTTCACATTAATGGCAATATTCTGCCAATAATTAATGGATAAATTAATTGAACATAACATAATATTTTTAATCAAATTAACTTCACTTCAGCTGTTTTTACGGTTAAAACTTTTTAAAATGATCCATGAAAACCCCTTAATTAGTTTTTTTTATAGTTCATTAATTTATTCATATTTATCCCTGAAATTTAACGTTAATGTTGTTTATTTAAAATAATCCACATAGAAAAGCCTTAAAACTCATTAAAACCTTATATGCCAGTCCATTCATTTATGTATTAGTTATTAATTATTTATTAATGATCCCTTTCGAAATGACGTCATCATTAGTAGGTCAGTTAAGGTGATTTTAAGGGATTCAGTCTGTTTTTAGTTTCACCTGAGAGTCAGCTGGGACAGGTGAGGGAGGGGTGAAGGTAACGACCTCTGACCTTCATTTAAAGGAGCTGAGTAGAGACAGGTGACATCACATGAGACAGACAGGTAGGTGGAGAAACAGGTGAGCAGGTAGCTTCAGTCCTCTCGTTCTCTAATTGATGACTAATGAGTTGTTTGTTTTGGGAGAAACATTGCAGTGTTTACACAACACACACACACACACACACACACACACACACACACACACACACACACTGATTCAGCACCTTTAGGTAAAAGCTGAAACATGAAGAAGAAAGACTTTGTGTCCAATGAGGATCAATAATAACTGATGTTTTTTTAAAATTAAAAACTGATTTTACATTTTGAAGCTGTGACATCATATTAATTAATTAATAACCATCAACAGTGGAAGAAGTACTCAGATCCTGCACTGCAGTAAAAGTACCAATACAACAATGTAAAAATACTATATTACAAGTAAAAGTTCTGCATGAAAAATCCTACTACAGTAAAAGTACATAAGTATTATGAGCCTGATGTAGTTAAAGTATTACAGTAAAAGTACATAAGTATTATGAGCTCGATGTAGTTAAAGTATTACAGTAAAAGTACATAAGTATTATGAGCTCGATGTAGTTAAAGTATTGCAGTAAAAGTACATAAGTATTATGAGCTCGATGTAGTTAAAGTATTGCAGTAAAAGTACATAAGTATTATGAGCTCGATGTAGTTAAAGTATTGCAGTAAAAGTACATAAGTATTATGAGCTTGATGTAGTTAAAGTATTGCAGTAAAAGTACATAAGTATTATGAGCTTGATGTAGTTAAAGTATTGCAGTAAAAGTACATAAGTATTATGAGCTTGATGTAGTTAAAGTATTGCAGTAAAAGTACATAAGTATTATGAGCTTGATGTAGTTAAAGTATTGCAGTAAAAGTACATAAGTATTATGAGCTTGATGTAGTTAAAGTATTGCAGTAAAAGTACATAAGTATTATGAGCTTGATGTAGTTAAAGTATTGCAGTAAAAGTACATAAGTATTATGAGCTTGATGTAGTTAAAGTATTGCAGTAAAAGTAGTGGTTTGGTCCCTCTGACTGATATATTATTATATATGACATCATTAGATTATTAATACTGAAGCATCAGTGTGTAAGCAGCATGTTACTGTTGTAGCTGCTGGAGGTGGAGCTAGTTTCAACTACTTTATATACAGTTAGCTAGTTTAGTCCAGTGGTTCCCAACCTAGGGGTGGGGCCCCTCCAAAGGGTCAGCAGATAAATCTGAGGGGTCGTGAGATGATTAATGGGAGAGGAAAGAAGAAAAAACAAAGTTCTGATACACAAATCTGTTTTCACTTTTTGGACTTTTTCTCTAATCTTTGATTTTTGCTGAAATATTGGATCATTTGAACATTTATTGAAATGAAACCATGTGAGAAGTTTAGAGGGAAAAATCACTATTTGGTGGAGCTGTTAACAACTCATAGACATCTGAAATGTGACCCCGACTACACACTGCTTTTTGTAAGACGTCAAAAGCCAAAAAGGTTGGAAACCACTGGTTTCATCTTTAACAATGTGTTGTATTTTAAAAGCTTGTTATATTATCCATTGTGTCAAATCTTCATCTGAAAAGTAACTAAGGCTGTCAAATAAATGTAGTGGAGTAGAAAGTACAATATTTCCCTCTGAAATGTAGTGGAGTGGAAGTATAAAGTACTACACTGTCTGCCTACACACCCCCCCCCACCCCCACACCCCCGTCCACCCCCCCCCCCCCCCCACCACCACCACCACCACCCCATCTGCAGGCTCGCGACGGTCTCACCTGTTCTTCTTTCACTTCTCACCTGAGACTCACCGGAGCTGCACGCGCTGTCTGTACGAGCCGCGCGGGTTTTAATGATCTGTTTCCGGTGGCTTTAAAGAAGACTTTGTTACTGGACTGTGGAGGTTAAAGGTCACCTGAAGGACCAGGACCAGCAGGATGTCCCGTGCGGAGGAGCGCGAGGACCCGGACTGTGTTTGTTCTGTCGGGATGAAGTTAACGTGGGACATCAACGACCCCAAACTGCCGCAGGTAACAACCACCTGATCAATAACTGATCAGTAACTGAGCTACAGTCAACACGTGAAGACAAACATTAAATTTAAACTTCAATTCAAACAGAAGCTGATCTGAGGTCCGTTTTTCATCAATTTATCAGTTCGTTAAATCCAGAAAAAACATAACTTCTGATTCTGTTCATAAATTAAGTTTAAATTCTGATTAACAGTTTATAGATAAAATATTTTATAATCCACAGGTTTAAAAATATTTTTTTAGTAACCCAAACAATAACAGATCTGACGGAGCGGGAGATAAAACACACGGAAAAAGGAATAACTGAAGTTTAGTGATTTTCTTAAATAGTGTAAAAAGTGTACAGAGTTTGGTTGGAGGCTGCCGTCCATAAACTTCTAAATATTTCCTGTTAGTTGTTTTAATGATTGTAGGAGACACAGGTCGTCACAATCGGGCGGGATTTTAGAAGCACTGACGTCATGAGTCCTGATATAAAACATATTTATGGAAAATGTAATAAATCAGTTAAATAAACATGAAATGTGACATGTTGTCATTTTCTTAAATCGTGTAAAAAGTGTACAGAGTTTGGTTGGAGTCTCGTGACTTCAGCGTTTCTAACATCTTCTGTCTCCTATAAATGACATTTATATGCAAGTCATTTAACTTTAAAAATGTTACTGGAGAAACATAATGAGGAAATGTTTGTAAGGAACGTATCTGCAAAGTCACAGAATGATCAGAATTGATCAATAATCCAACCTGATTCTTACAGGATTATTACAGTAAACACAGAAATGTTTCGTTAGAAAACAAACCAAATAATAATTATCAGGTTTTCTCTAATAATCTTATATTAATATGATATAAAAGCCATACACCACCTACAGAGGACACATTTATTCAATAATTGATCAGTTCAATAAATCAATAAGATGGTGTTTGGTTGAAATAAAGTATTTAAATTAAAATAAAAAATGATTTGATATCCTAAACAATGACAGAGCTGCTTTAAAACAACATTTAGATCATGAAGTCATTTTATTTATCATTAAATTTTCTGTAAATATTTTTAATATTTGTAATCTGGACAGAAAATCACATATATATAAATAATATAAAAACAAGAGAACAGAAAATATTTAGAGAAAATAGAACATAGAGATTCTAGTTTGAACTAAACTGTACATTTTATGTTGCATTTAAGAAAATGACAAAATGTCACATTTTATTGATTGATTGATTGATTGATTGATTGAACTGCTTGGCTTTATTTTCTGTATTTCTTTCTTCTCCGTGTTAAATCCTTTTTATTTTTAATTTATTGCATTTTATGTCTCAAAGTAATTAAATTTAAGAGATTTAATATTAAAGTATAACAATCAGCCTGTATGTCATTGCGCCTCCACACAGTGTTAACTTCAGTCCTGCTTATTGATCATATTGATCACATTGTTATTAGAAAGATGTAAATGAGGAGATTTACGTGTTCTTCTTCTGTTTGTTTTTTCTGACATCAGTAAATAATAAATAATAATGTTTAAATCCTGATATTTAATTTAATTTTTAAGATTAAACTGATCAGCTGATCGTTTCAATCAGAAACAAATCAACTCAATATAATCAATACTGCTTTAATGATCAGGTGATAAAAATGTTCAGTTTTATAATACTTAGTCCTTATTAAATATTCATGAGCCAAAATGACATCAGACATTAAATATTCAAGTGTAACATTTAAATATATTGAATAAATAAGATTGTGAAGGTTTTCTGAAGGTTGTGTGTATGTGTGTGAGCGTGTGTGAGAGCGTGTGTGTGTGTGTGTGTGTGTGTGTGTGTGTGAGCGTGTGTGTGTGTGTTTGATGTTTTGGTTTCACTAAAAACAAAAATATAAAAAACAGGTTTTTACTGTTTGAGCAACAAGAAACTGAAGAGTCGAGTCAGCTAATTCACACACACACACAGTTTATTGATTATTTACTACATGCTATAAAATAACTGTGAATCCTGTTTCTGTTAACGTGAACATAAATATAATCATTTTTATTTTTTAATAGTTTTTTATGTAACTTCACAGCCTGATATGAAACACAACAATGAAAATATGAACCAGCTGATTTCATGAGAAAATATGACGTAAAATAATAAAAACTTCAAACTATTAATACGGTCAAGACTTCGTATTTTTTGAAGTAAAGTGTGTCTTAAACCAGCAGTCAGGAGCCCAAATGAAGAGTGAAACCTGTTTTTCTTGCTGTAATCATTCCTCCTGTTCATACTGACCATTAGAAGATCCCTTCATAATGCACTTACAATGGAAGTGATGGGGGACAAAATCCACAGTCCTCCTTCTGTGCAAACATGGATTTCAAAGTTTATCTGAAGCTAATATGAAGCTTCAGCGTCCAAATGAGTCAAATCAAGTAGATATCTTTCAACGTTACAGTCTTTTTAGTGCCAAAGTCCCTCTTTTTGTTACTATACTTCCACCGCAGCTCAACAGGGAAACACTGTCCGAGGAAACACAAAGAGGGAATTTGATGCTAAAAAGACTGTAAATGTGGCAGATATCCACTTGATATGACTAACTCAGACTGCTGAAGCCTCATATAAGCTTCACATCTACTTTTAAATGACTGTGTGGACACACTGTGGATTTTGGCCTCCATCACTTCCATTAAAGCACATTTGAAGGGGATCTTTTAATATCCAGTATGAACAGGAGGAATGATTACAGCGAGGAAAACCTCTTTCACTGTTCATATGGACACCTGACTGCTGTTTAACACACTGGGAACACTGGGAACTGTCCTTTAAAAAATTACAATATTCTTCACTTTGAATCACAAACTTGAGAATAAAAACATTTTGTGTGTAAAAGTCAGTATGACGTCAGAGAGCTGCAGAGGTGAGTTCAGAGTAGATCAGAAACTCTGTTTTCTCTCTAAATGAAATAAAATTAAATTAAGTGCATAATGAGGCTTATTTTGGACTTTTAGCTAAAATAAAAACGTCCCAACAGCTGTGATGGAGCTCAGGATTCATCCTGAGAGGAGCTGGATCATTACAAACAGTCTAACAGCTGATAATGTTACTACTGCTGTGACATCACTGTCTCAGTTTAAAGACGCACTTATTGTTTCTGCTGCTGTGTGATGCTGCAGGTGTTTAATAAAGGACAGAATCTGACACACAGCAGCTGAACACAACATCAATACTGATGTTTTTGCAACATTGCGATTTACATTCAGTGACACCTGAACGACATTATTGTAAGATTCATACATTAATCTAACATGTTACAGACCCGCCTGAGTCACATTAGCACCTGTATTCTGACGGACATTTCAACAGGTTAATAGATGTGAAATACTAGAGAGAACTAAAAGTTGCTCTGTGTGTGCGCACCTCTGCTGACTAAAGACACACAAACTGTGTTGCTTCTCTCTCTGCAGTTTAAATTATGGACTGATCTGTGTGCTGAAACACTGAAACCACTCCACTCACTATAAACAGTCACTTCACTGCCTGTAACATCCATGGCCTGTATGCGTCTGGTTATGTGCAGCACCATATTTTTGTCCATGTTAAGTTATGCTCAGTTTCATTAAAACACCAGTTTAGAGGAGCAGAAATATGCACCTCAACACATTCAGGGCTGAAGCAGTGGCGGCCCTCAGGACCTACGGGAGCCACAGCTTTGGCACCGCTGCTGTTTACTGCTGCTGGACATGAACAAACGTCTGACTTTTATAGTTTCTGGTTCAGAAAAGGTTGAATTCCTGAGTTTATTACAGAATCTACGTCTCAGGTCTGCATCTTCATCAGGCAACAAATAAACCTTAAAAACCACAGAAAGCTCTGGAAGAAAAGCTTGTAAGTGGTTCTTGAGTTGCCAGAGTGACTGACGACTGATCCAGAGTCAGTCTGTATTTCTGATGTTATTTATTTAGATCTGAGGAGACACAGATAGTTAAAGAGTTCACCTATTGATCATCAATAATAATCAGCTAAATAACGGTTAGTAAATGTTTAGAATGTAGTTATAAGCAGATAAAAGGACATTTGACCTGTTTATTATTAGTTTTATTGATTCTGTTCATCAATAAAGTTTAAAGGCTGATTAACAAAATATTTTATAATTCAAAAGGTTTAAAAAAACAATGACAGATCTGACGGAGAGGGAGAAAAAATATAAAGAAAAGTGAATGCGATGACTGCAGTTCATAAACTCTAAATATTTCCTGTTAGTTGTGTCAGTGATCGTAGGAGACACAGAAAATGTAATAAAACCGTTTTTTTTTAAATCTTTATTTATTCAGGGGAGTTTCTCTATCACATTCACCCAGAAGGGGCCCAGTAAAACCACAGTCTGAACAGGAGCAGATTCTTCCTGCCAGTCAAGGGGATTAAACCAACAACCCTCTGATCACAAACCCACTTCTCTAACCTTTAGGCCACCACTGCCCCTAAAAACATAGAGTTAAATAAACATACAGTACTACTACTAGTACTTTTATAATAACCACATAAAATGTGACATGTTGCCATTTTCTTAAATAGTGTAAAAAGTGTAGTTTGGTCGGAGGAGTCTCATGACTTCAGTGTTTCATCTTCTTCTGTCTCCTAAAAATTTATATGCAACTTCTGCTATGATAATCTCATTGAAGGTTTTTAACAAACAAATCAAACAGTGAAACTGACTCTGTTTTCTGACACTTTTACTCTTTGAAACCACACAAATCACACGAGAAGATGAATATTTTATTTTTTCTTCCAAACTGTTTACCTGTCTGTCTGCAGGACACAAAGCAGTTCGACCCGTTCCAGGAGTGGACAGACGGTTATGTTCGGTACATCTACAGCGGTGAGAAACAGTCACATGTTTACAGTTGTTTCTGATTGGTTACCTGCAGGGATCAATACTGAGTCCACATGTTCAAACTCTTCACACAGTCGACACAACAGCAACAATTATGGAGCAAACTGTGACACATTTGCATTGTTTTGACAGAGAAAGCATTCAGTGACTACAGCCTTCAAATGTCCTCAATACTTTTCTCACTCAAACACAAACAAGCAACTAAACATTTTACACATGTTTACATCCTCACTTCCAAACTCTGCAGTTTCTGTTCAAACACTAACATGTATTCATACAGACAGCAATCTGCCAAATCATAACCACACTGAAATACATCTATATTCAACCAAAAAACAAGACGTGGTGTCAGAAATAAAGCCCACTGAAAGCTTTCCTGCTGCATTTCTATGACTGGTTCCTGTAGAATACACTGTAGTACGTTCTATAGAGAGCTACACATCTGACTGGATTTACACTATATACACATTTCTGACACTATCAACCATTAAAAACTACATATACACAATAAAACAGTGATGGAATAAAAAGATCCTCATGTGCTGCCTGTTGTTAGTGTTTTTATCTCAGTGTGTCTGATTGACACATGAGTTGTTGTGTTTGTGTGTTTGTGTGTAAAATGAGCTGCTGTGTGCAGCAGCGTGTTGGTGAAGTTCAACATGTTGAACCGAGCAGGGAACCAATCAGAAAATATCCAAACACAATTTAATCTGTTTATTATTATTAAAGTTTATTATTAAAGTTTATCTTTTTTATTTCATATATGAGCTTTGAAATATGAGTTTGAGCAGATATAATTTTTACATTATTATAAGTGTTGTTTTGTTGCAGCTGAGGATAAGAACGCTCAGAGACACCTCTCCGGCTGGGCGATGAGAAACACCAACAACCACAACTGTCAGATCCTGAAAAAGTCGTGTCTGGGTGTGGTGGTGTGTTCTCGCGGCTGCTCGCTGCCTGATGGTTCCAGACTCCAGCTCCGCCCCGCCATCTGTGACAAGGCCCGGCAGAAACAACAGAGTAAGAACCAGAACCAGCACCAGACAGTGTCCAGGGGCCTGTACTATGAAGTGAGAGTAGTAACTTAGCCGTGATCTTTGGGCTTAACTCAGGTATTCTGGTATCATGAAGCGGCTCACTTTTAACTGGGATAAATCACCATGGTAACTGATGCCGAACAGCTAACCTGCTCCAGAGCAGGTTAACTTCAGAGGATCAACACCCTGACCACTGACCAATCAGATCACTGGAAATAAAGAGTTGTCATTCCTACAGGATCCCGACATGGACAAAAGTCCTGAGTTACAATAAAGTGACGAGTAAAAAAGAGCAATATATAAACTTAGCACAAAAAGTAAGGAAATTTGTGTTTGGTAGATTATTTCTTTGTTGTAACAATGCTTCTTGGCAATAAATCTTATACCGTTGGAAAGCCTGTTTATTTCCCTTTAGAATGGTGCCACATTTGTAAGGAACATGCATTTGTGGGATGAGCAGCAGAGCTGAGTATGTGGGCTGCACCAATGAAAAATTTGCCAAATCTTCTCTGCCAATGCCAAACAGCTTATTTTGCTGTTGACTTGTTTGGTGTTTGGTGGATTGGATGATTGAAGTTTGAAGAAACAAGACATATTGGCAATTTAACAATTTATTCATTTAACAAACAGGAGCCTCAGTAGTGTGTGGAAGAACCATACACAGCCACAACAGCCTGGCACCTCCTCCTCATGCTGGTCACCAGCCTGGTCACACACTGCTGTGGGATGGCATCCCATTCTTCAACCAGCATTTGTCGCAAGTCAGCCAACGTGGTTGTGTTGGTCACTCTGGCACGAACAGCACGCCCAAGCTGATCCCACAAGTGTTCAATGGGGTTGAGGTCAGGACTGCTGGCAGGCCATTCCATCCTCTCCACTCCCAAATTCTGGAGGTAGTCTCTGATAAACCCCGCTCTGTGGGGGCGAGCGTTGTCATCTTGGAGGATAGAGTTCGGTCCCAGACTGTGGAGATATGGGATTGCCACTGGTTGCAGAATCTCATCTCGATATCTCTCTGCATTGAGATTGCCTCCAATGATGACAAGCCTCGTTTTTCCAGTGAGGGAGATGCTGCCCCACACCATCACACTGCCTCCACCAACAGATGTTACTCTATCAGTGCAGCAATCAGCATAGTGTTCTCCACGTCTTCTCCACACTTTGACCCTACGATCCAACTGCTGTAGGCAGAATCTGGACTCATCACTGAACATAACGTTTCCACACATGTTCAGGTTCCAGTGCACGTGTTGCCGACACCAGCGCAAACGGGCCTGATGGTGAAGGGCAGTCATGGCAGGCCTCCTGGCAGCCCTATGAGACCGGAGATTGGCTGCGTGCAGTCTGTTCTGGATTGTCTGGGCAGAGAGCCATCGGCCATATCGTCCTGCAAACCTTGACTGCAAATCTGTAGAAGACAGCCTACAGTATCTAAGTGCTGACAGGGTGAGGAAACGGTCTTCTTGGGGTGTCGTCTTCTTGGGACGCCCACTTCGCGGCCAGTCTCTGACATCCCCCATTATATGGAACTTCACTTCACTTTGGAGATGGTACTATGGCTCACTCCAAATAATGCTGCAACTTGGTTTTGCGGAACACCAGTTTGAAGTTGCCCTATTGCACGGGCCCTACCCAGATCAGTCAAACGTAGCATGTCGATTCTTGGAGCATGTTCCTTACAAATGTGGCACCATTTAAAAGGGAAATAAACAGGCTTTCCAATGGTATAAGATTTATTGCCAAGATGCTTTGTTACAACAAAAAAATAATCTACCAAACACAAATTTCCTTACTTTTTGTGCTAAGTTTATTTTTATAGGTCAGTAGAAACATTTTATTGTTCCAGACTTTTTGTTTCCACTCTGGTTTTAAAACAGAACTTCTAACAAACAGAGAGATCGTTTACGACAGTAAACACATAACGATGATTTTAGTTTAAGTGTATTTTCTCCAGAGTGACGCTGAGTGTGATGATTCGATCACTGCAGCTCAGAATAACATGACACACCTGTGTGATGATAACTGGAACTAAAAACCAAAGATTGTCTTTAATTAGAAAAATAATCCACACTGTTAATTGGCTCCATGATTATAAATGTAACATTTGGGTCAGACAGACTCATCAGTCATTAACTACATTTCACTCTTTGCTTCAGCAGCAAAAACAGTCTGATATTACTTTTTTATGTGATATTCAGAATAGTTTCTTCATCATCCAACTAAATAACAAAGACAACTCACTCTATACTTCAGTCATATATAATAATTCCTGCATGTATTTTAAGCCTTATTTCTAGTGTTTCTACATCTTCTTACTCTGTTGTATGATTACAGGCTCAGTATTTGGTATCACTGTTTCATCTCATATCATATGAAGTACTTAATTCATGGTTCTGATGATGTCACTCGTAATTAACAACCCCGCCTCTTTCACATGAACGCACTCGTAGCTGGAAAACCCAGAGCTGACTGGGCAGGTTGATAGCAGCTTCGTAGTACTGGTTATACTGGTTATACTGGACTAACAATGTTAGGCTCAGTGAAGCCAGCTCACCCAAAGAGAGCCAGACTAAATTGAACATGTTTCGTAGTACAGGCCCCAGGTGTGGTCCTCCTGTGCTCACCTGTCCGGACTCTGTGTTTCAGAGAAGCTGTGTCCAAGCTGTAACGGCGGTCTGGAGCTGCTGCCGTGTCGCGGTCACAGCGGGTACCCCGTCACCAACTTCTGGAGGGTCGACGGGAAGGCCATCTTCTTTCAGGTGACCCCCACCCCACAGACCAGTCAGACACACACAAGCTAACCCAGTCTCAACTGGTCTAAACCTGTTGATCTTGTTTATGGTGTTATTGATGTGAGTATTTACTGTTGCTGTTGTGGTCTTCCAGGCTAAAGGGGTCCACGATCATCCCAGACCAGAGTCCAAGTCCGAGACTGAAGCCAGAAGAAGTTCAGTGAAGAGACGAGTCAGCTCGCCGCCGTTCCCACCCAAGAGACGACTCATCGAAACACAGGTGGACAACAACAACTACAGACACAACTACAAACACAACTATTCAATCAGCGCATCAATCACATCATGAGTGATAATTATTCATTGATCTTATGTGTCTAAAGCTTCATACTGATTTTTGAAATTCAAACTGAAATTACATATTATGTGCAACAAACATTTCACCTGCTGTAATAACCAGCAGGTGTGTGATCGATGTGCACAGGGTCACAGTGTTATAACAGAAGGACATGCAAAGGTTTGATTCTGAGCTTACGCTGAATTCACGCTGTGTAATATTTGAATGTGAGAGGAAAAAAACCTCATTCAAAGAAATGACTGACTACCACATAAAAAGCAATAATGTTGTTAAAGATAATCATGAGTAACAAACTAATATCCAACCAGGATTTAGGTTCTGACAGACAGTAAACCTCCACTAATGAATGTGCTTCAATACAAGCTTATATCAACTGAATGAATGAGGACATGAAACTCTGTAAAAGGGAGGAGACAGAGAGAAACTCAGAGTTTGCTGAAGAAAACCTGCCAGCGAGCAGGTTAGCTTCACAGACACAGTTACCATAGTAACTGACCCAGAGTTTAAGTTAGCTCTCTTTCTGGAACTGAAAACTCAGAGTTTCCCTCATGTCAGGGTGAACAAACTCAGAGTTTTCACTAAACCAGCTTTCTGGAATACAGCCCAGATCATTAATGTTTGTTGTTTATTGTTTTTTTTGTTTACTTCAGGCTCTGGGCCCCACCCTGCTCTCCTGCGTCGAGCCGGCAGACCGGATCTCTTTCATCGAGCCGAACTTTCCGCAGCATTACCCAGCATTCCAGAGCCCGGACCCCTACTACAACCCCCACAATCCACTAGGGGAGGCCCCGCCCACACTGCAGAAACCAGCCAATCCCAGGCTCTACATGGGCCGGCCCGGCTACGAGTTCCAAGGATACCTGACCTCACCATCGTATCCTGTGACCTCTGACCTCTGCGACCCCAGGTCAGCCTCCTACACTCCAAACCAGATCTTGTAATGTAAACCACATATTGACAGTGCAAACAGGTCTAATCCAGGTCCTGTTTGTGTGCAGGGTGGCTCCGGTCCTCGGCTCCTCTTCTTCCTCCTCTTCGGCGTCTGTTCCTCTCTCCTCCTCCTCCTCTTCCTCATTCGACCCCCAGACGAAGCCTCCTCCAGGCTGGAAGGAACTGCTGAAGAGCTCTGCCCCCTACGGCGACAACCACCACTACTACAGCGCTGAGTACCCCTGCCGTTATCCCAGCAACACCCCAGGGTCCCCCGCAGCACTGCAGACCATCATCACCACAACAACCAAGGTGAGTAGAGTTCCTCAGGACGGTCCAACTGGACTAATCCCATGACCAAGGTCTGCGAGCCAATGAGAAGAGAGTACAGTTGTGAGCAGCATCACTTCTTTAAATGCAGTTTATACTTTCTGCATCTGTGTTGTCACAATACCTTTAGTCCGCTTGGTCCAAACATGTTTGAACACCTGAGAGAACAGTGTGCGGACTTTAGGGTCCCCAGAAGGGAGGTGGGAAAAATGTGGGGATCTTAAAGAAAGTGACACCCCTCCCACCTTGGGCCCCAGCTCTCTTGTTATTGGCTGGCAGATGTGAGGTTCCCACATGTAGGTTGGTCCATTTGGATGGTAAATCTGCTTCTGTTATCATTGTAAACTAAATATGTGCTACAGTAGAAACTTGGTAGGCGTAGCAACAGTAACTAAGGGTGGTGTAACAGTACATGTATTCAACCCGAACCGTTCAATACAGGATGTTCGGTTCGGTACGCTCCATGAGCCAAACAGTTACTGTCACAATTGTTTAATAATCCACTTGCACCGACAGGCGGAACAATAATTCTAGAGCACAAGTTTCCACCGGAATGTTTTCACAGTGCACCACTTAGCTGTAGCATGCTCATGGATGTACGCTAGCCGGCTTAGCTGGTTACCCTGGTTAACCTGGTTACCCTGGTTAACCTGGTTAACCAAGCCCCCAGGAAGTGCACTGGGCTTTGAAGCCTGTGTAACTACAATGTCCGGGTCCGTCAGGGGCCCAAAAAGCATGTTTCCTGCACACAATCATGGGAAAAGCAGCGGCTGTAAAATGGTGGATTAAGTTTTTTTTAATTTGATCGATTCAGTCCGATAACATTTGGAAAGTCTAGAGGAGCTGCACGATTAAATTATTTTATCCCCATTCAAGTTAGCGGACAGCCAACCAGGAGTTAGCCTTAGTTTGCATGTATCCGGGTAATTTCTTCACAGCAGGAAGTCACTTTTTTGGCTTCATGAGGTCACTGAGCAGCTTTCATAGGAATGAAGGGGGCCCCACCTCCCATGCTGTATCCAGTTCTTCTTAATACATCCATGTGGTTACCCTGGTTACTCTGCTCATGTAGTGACGCTGCCATCAGAATGACAGACGAGAGACCCAAGCTGGATGATCCTCCCATGACACTGACCGAGTGCAACACTATTATTAAAATATACTCTGTTATCCCCCTCCCCTCTCTGTCACGGTCGTCCCCCTCCCCTCTGTGATGGTCGACCCCCTCCCCTCTGTGTTTTTTCTGCTGTACTGAAAATGTATGACGTGTGTATTTGTGTACCGTTACACCGCCATGAACTAAGGGGGGTGGAAGTTAACCCTTTCTATCTCTGTCACATTAACAGCAGCACTGATCCTCCTCCTCAGGTCTCCTACCAGCCTTGTCCTAAACCTCCGGCAGCACTCCCCTCCTACCAGTCATGTCCCAAACCTCCAGCCGGCCTCCCGGCCTACCAGCCGTGTGCTCCTCCCAAACCCCCGGGTCTCCCCGGGTGCTCCTCCCTGCTGGACGACGCCTCCTCCTCCTCGTATTCCACCGAGGTGAAGGTGACGGAGGAGTCAGGTGGAGTCATCAAGTCTCTGTCTTTTCAGCCTGAACCTCTGCAGACCAAAACAGAGCGAAGCGATGGCTATGACTACCGCTATGCCTACCCCAACACGTATCGCTACGATGACTACTGATGCAGCACTACCTCCACCGCCGTTACCATGACTACTGCCGCTGCCAAAACCAGATTCTGTATCTTCCCACATTTTCACACAAGAACTTCTGAATGCTAACTACAACTAATGTACAGCTGCGACTGGACGGTTCAGGAGCTGAGAGGATGCTGATCGGGACAAAACTCAAACTGAACCAGAACTTTTCACTGAGTTCACATCCCCAGCACTCCTCTAATGCCCCCTCAGGACAAAAAGTCAAAACTTTGTACACCAGATGTCTCAAGTTGGAATTAAATTTTCAAACTCAGATCTCAAAAAGCAGGATTCTCAACATAAGGTCCACTTACTTTCTGTTTCCAGAGCTTTCAGCCACATCCCGTGGGTCTTCTTCAGTGGACAGAGTTAGCATCAATGAGATGGTTCAGTTTGTTATCGTGTGACTAAGAAATTTCAGTCATGTGACAAAAGGCGGTCGAAGAATGATAACAAATTGAACCGTCCCCATTGACCACATAGCAACTTTGTCTGCTGAGGAAGGCCATGAGATGTGGTTGAAAGCTACAGAAACAAGAAAGTTGGATCTTGTGATGAGAATTTTTGACCAAATTGCTGAGTGAAGCTTGAAGTTCAGGATTCTGTTATTTAGAGATTATTAGAGCTGCAATGATTACTCGATTAATTAATTAGTTGCCAACTATTGAATCAATCACTAACTATTTTGATAATTAATTGTTTTGAGTCATTTTTAAAAAAAAAGATTCCAGCTTCTTAAATGTGAATATTGTCTGGTTTCTTAGTCTCTATGACAGTAAACTGAATATCTTTGGGTGGACAAAACAAGACATTTGAGGATGTCAGCTTGGACTTTGGGAAACACTGATCCACATTTTTCAGACTAATCGATTAATCCAGAAAATAATCGACAGATTAATCAATAATGAAAATAATTGTTAGTTGCAGCCCTAAGGATCATGTTGACCATGATGACCTCAGAGAGAACAGGTTTATATCAGAGACACGTCTTTATTTCTCATTTCTCCTGATTTATATTTGATCATATTTCAGTAAGAAGCCTCCCTGTTTTCTGATCTGATTCAGTATAATGTTCATTTCTGCTTCTACTTTGCAGGGTTTTTTTGGATTGCTTGTAAAGTTACCGTCAGTTAAACGCCTTAACACTTCCTGTAAATGTTTCAGCAACACCACACTATAACCTTCAACCTGTAAATGTGTATAAAATGGTCTTCAGCTATTTAATGAACGAGAACATTATTGTTGTTTCAGCACAGGTGAGCATGATGTGACTCTGTTGTCATGGAAATGGACTTTATACTGAATTAATCATGTGACACATTATAGTACAGGTAAATACAACTTCCTCAAAGTTTTGACCAGGACTTTTATTTAAGAATTTACAGTATTTGATTAATGATCACAAAATACATGTTGAATGTATGAACATGAACACTGGATACTTCTGACAGATACTGAACTATTCATAAACTAAATTAGCTACAGATAAATTAAAAATACTAAATATTTGATCAATGTCCCTGCTTTCAGAAATGATAAAGAGCCTGTTATCAGTACAGATATTTCTGCCATTTATGTTATTTATTGAATCAGTTGTGTTCTGATTGGACTACTACAGTACAAACTGGACTTGACTGGACTGGAAGAACAAACTAAAGGATGATATTGACTGAAGCAATCTGTGAGACGTTTAAATGTTTCTCACATTAAAGAAACTGTTGTACAGACTTCTTGTTTTCTGTTTGATTTACTGTCATGTTAGAAGCTTTTGGAGTTGTTGGATTTGTGCTGAGCTAGGCTGAACCTGTCCTGGATCGTTGTTCTAAAACATCTGATTGTGGATTTCCCAACATGTCAGACTGTTAGCCCACAATCTAACCTGAAAGCTACGTAACGTAACGTTAGCTTCTAACTAACAAATCTGAGTTCCTTAGCAACCAAAGTTTGTATTAGGGGATTAATTAAAAGTTTTGAGGAGCTAGAGTAGAGCTGTGAAGTGTTTTTCGTCATTCAGTGCTCACATTTCAAATATTTCTGTAATCAATCTTGACGTGACTGAACACAGAAACTCTCCTGGATAAGGTAACGATCCTATAGGTTTATATTCTGACACCAGTTTACATTATTTACTCTTTGTTTCTGGCAAATCATGTTTTGTTCATCATTTTGGCGGCTGGTAAGAATACTACCGATGATACCCATGAGCCTCGGCTGCTTTTGCTATGCAGAAGAAGCAAGTCAGAGGTAAGAATCAGAGCGTAATTAATTTAAAACACTTCGTAAAATCAGTTTTCTCAGCGTCATAATCTTTAGCTTCTGCTCGTTCTTAGTGGGGCATGTGACCAAATTGTAAGCTCTGTGATTGGTTGTTTCATGCTGAAATGCACCTTGGGAGTCATAGTTAACTTTTAATCTGAAATCTTTATGTCCACAGTCTTGTAGCTTCAATTTTTTTTTTTTTTTTTACAAAAGAACCAGATATTTTCTAACTCAGTTGTTCATCTTTTGTTCTGAAGATTCAACCAGGAGAGTTTCATGTTGATCAAACTGTAGAAGAGAGAACTGAGAGTCTGAGAGAAACATGAACAGGATAAATTCCTCTTATTGTTGATGATGGCATAAAGCAATCTCCACTTTACTGCTGTTGTTAGCAGTTTATCTGATGTAATAATAGTTATCAGGCCGGTTTACTGTTATAATCAGTTCGTTTTTATGGCAAATAATGTAAGCACTTAAATGTGAAATTTAATCCACATTAAATACTTAAAGAAGCTAATTTCAAGTTGTGCACTTTAAGGTTTTCCTCAGTAAAAACCTGAAGGTCATTGGTCATATCCATGTAGAGTTACGCAGTGTGCAAATTATTATCACTCAGCATCTGCAAAAACTGTATGAATGTGTCTCCTGATGATTACCTGGAAAATGATTCGAGCTGTAAAAAAAGCTGATTCCCTTTAATTTTGTAAGAAAGCTGCTGTAAGTTCAAATGCTGCTGCTGGTTGATGAAGCCTGGTTTAAAGTATCTGCATGCTCAGACCTCTCAGGTGGAGTTTTTCTTGCTGTAATCATTCCTCCTGTTCATACTGACCATTAGAAGATCCCTTCATAATGCACTTACAATGGAAGTGATGGGGGACAAAATCCACAGTCCTCCTTCTGTGCAAACATGGATTTCAAAGTTTATCTGAAGCTAATATGAAGCTTCAGCGTCCAAATGAGTCAAATCAAGTAGATATCTTTCAGTCTTTTAGTCTTTTTAGTGCCAAAGTCCCTCTTTTTGTTACTATACTCAAACAAGTTGGTCTGACAGTTTCTTCTTCTGCTGTGGCGAGCGGACTGTCAACAGGTGACCTGCGTCCTCTGCTGGGTCCAGAGCATCAGAGTGAGAACCTGCACCAGATCAAAGGCTTCAGAGAAACTGATGTTGTTGTGACAAGAAACGAGTCTGAACAGAAACTCTGCTGCTGTCCTCACTGTGAACCTCACGCTGATCCTCCTCTCTCCTCCTACTCTTCCTCCTTTCTTCTCCTACTCTCGTCCTCCTCTCCACCTACTCTTCTTTCTTTCCTTCTTTCTTCCTCCTCTCTTCCTCCTCCTCTTCTCCTCATCTCCTCCTCTCTACCTCCTCTCCTCCTCCTCTCCTCCTCTCCTTCTCCTCTCTCCTCCTCTCCTTCGAATCTCTTCTTCCTCCCCTCCTATCTTCCTCTCTTCTGCTGCCTACCTCCTCCTCCTCTCCACCTACTCTCCTCTCCTCCTCTCTTCCCCTCCTCCTCTCCTCCTCCTCTCTGTTTCTAGTTACAGGTAAGTGTCCAGGTGCATTTATAGCTGCAGGTGAATATCCAGGTGAGTTTCTAGCTGCAGGTGAGTGTCCAGGTGAGTTTCTAGGTACAAGTGAGTATCCAGGTGAGTTTCTAGCTGCAGGTAAGTGTCCAGGTGAGTTTCTAGGTACAAGTGAGTATCCAGGTGAGTTTCTAGCTGCAGGTAAGTGTCCAGGTGAGTTTCTAGCTACAAGTGAGTATCCAGGTGAGTTTCTAGCTACAGGTGAGTGTCCGGGTAAGTTTCTAGTTGCATGTGAGGTTCCAGGTAACTTTCTAGCTGCAGGTTAATATCCAGGTGAGTTTCTAGTTACAGGTGAGTGTCCAGGTGAATTTTTAGCTACCGTGAGTATCCAGGTGAGTTTCTAGCTGCAGATGAGTGTCCAGGTGAGATTCTAGCTACAGGTGAGTGTTCAGGTAAGTTTCTAGCTACAGGTGAGTGTCCAGGTGAGTTTCTAGCTGCAGGTTACTATCCAGGTGAGTTTCTAGCTGCAGGTTAATATCCAGGTGAGTTTCTAGTTACAGGTGAGTGTCCAGGTGAGTTTCTAGCTGCAAGTGAGTATCCAGGTGAGTTTCTAGTTACAGGTGAGTGTCCAGGTGAGTTTCTAGCTACAAGTGAGTATCCAGGTGAGTTTCTAGTTACATGTGAGTGTCCAGGTAAGTTTCTAGCTGCAGGTTAATATCCAGGTGAGTTTCTAGCTGCAGGTTAATATCCAGGTGAGTTTCTAGTTACAGGTGAGTGTCCAGGTGAGTTTCTAGCTACAAGTGAGTATCCAGGTGAGTTTCTAGGTACAGGTAAGTGTCCAGGTGAGTGTCTAGCTGCAGGTGAGTGTCCAGGTGAGTGTCTAGCTGCAGGTGAGTGTCCAGGTGAGTTTCTAGCTGCAGGTGAGTGTCCAGGTGAGATTCTAGGTACAGTTGAGTGTCCATGTAAATTTCTAGCTGCAAGTTAATATCCAGGTGAGTTTCTAGATGCAAGTGAATATCCAGGTGAGTTTCTAGCTACAAGTGAGTATCCAGGTGAGTTTCTAGCTACAGGTGAGTGTCCAGGTAAGTTTCTAGTTGCATGTGAGGTTCCAGGTAACTTTCTAGCTGCAGGTTAATATCCAGGTGAGTTTCTAGCTGCAGGTTACTATCCAGGTGAGTTTCTAGCTGCAGGTTAATATCCAGGTGAGTTTCTAGTTACAGGTGAGTGTCCAGGCGAGTTTCTAGCTACAAGTGAGTATCCAGGTGAGTTTCTAGCTACAAGTGAGTATCCAGGTAAGATTCCAGGTACAGGTAAGTGTCCAGGTGAGTGTCTAGCTGCAGGTGAGTGTCCAGGTAAGTTTCTAGCTACAGGTGAGTGTCCAGGTGAGTTTCTAGCTGCAGGTTACTATCCAGGTGAGTTTCTAGCTGCAGGTTAATATCCAGGTGAGTTTCTAGTTACAGGTGAGTGTCCAGGTGAGTTTCTAGCTGCAAGTGAGTATCCAGGTGAGTTTCTAGTTACAGGTGAGTGTCCAGGTGAGTTTCTAGCTACAAGTGAGTATCCAGGTGAGTTTCTAGTTACATGTGAGTGTCCAGGTAAGTTTCTAGCTGCAGGTTAATATCCAGGTGAGTTTCTAGCTGCAGGTTAATATCCAGGTGAGTTTCTAGTTACAGGTGAGTGTCCAGGTGAGTTTCTAGCTACAAGTGAGTATCCAGGTGAGTTTCTAGGTACAGGTAAGTGTCCAGGTGAGTGTCTAGCTGCAGGTGAGTGTCCAGGTGAGTGTCTAGCTGCAGGTGAGTGTCCAGGTGAGTTTCTAGCTGCAGGTGAGTGTCCAGGTAACGTTCTAGCTGCAGGCTAATATCCAGGTGAGTTTCTAGTTACAGGTGAGTGTCCAGGTGAGTTTCTAGCTACAGGTGAGTGACCAGGTGAATTTTTACCTACCGTGAGTGTCCAGGTGAGTTTCCAGCTACAAATGAGTGTCCAGGTGAGTTTCTAGCTACAGGTGAGTGTCCAGGTGAGTTTCTAGCTACAAGTGAGTGTCCATGTAAGTTTCTAGCTGCAAGTTAATATCCAGGTGAGTTTCTAGGTACAGTTGAGTGTCCAGGTAAGTTTCTAGCTACAGGTGAGTGTCCAGGTGAGTTTCTAGCTGCAGGTTACTATCCAGGTGAGTTTCTAGCTGCAGGTTAATATCCAGGTGAGTTTCTAGTTACAGGTGAGTGTCCAGGTGAGTTTCTAGCTACAAGTGAGTATCCAGGTGAGTTTCTAGTTACATGTGATTGTCCAGGTAAGTTTCTAGCTGCAGGTTAATATCCAGGTGAGTTTCTAGCTGCAGGTTAATATCCAGGTGAGTTTCTAGTTACAGGTGAGTGTCCAGGTGAGTTTCTAGCTACAAGTGAGTATCCAGGTGAGTTTCTAGGTACAGGTAAGTGTCCAGGTGAGTGTCTAGCTGCAGGTGAGTGTCCAGGTGAGTTTCTAGCTGCAGGTTAATATCCAGGTGAGTTTCTAGCTGCAGGTTAATATCCAGGTGAGTTTCTTGTTAGAGGTGAGTGTCCAGGTGAGTTTCTAGCTACAAGTGAGTATCCAGGTGAGTTTCTAGGTACAGGTAAGTGTCCAGGTGAGTGTCTAGCTGCAGGTGAGTGTCCAGGTGAGTGTCTAGCTGCAGGTGAGTGTCCAGGTGAGTTTCTAGCTACAGGTGAGTGCCCAGGTGAGTTTCTAGCTACAGGTAAGTCTACAGATGAGTTTCTAGCTACAGTTGAGTGTCCAAGGGAGTGTCCAGGTGAGGTTCTTGCTACAGGTGAGTGTCCAGGGGAATTTCTAGATAAAGGTGATTATCCACGTGAGTTTCTAGCTACAGGTGAGTGTTTCCTGTTAAGTTTCTCCAGGTATTGTCTTGTGTTTAGATACTCTCTTCTGATTGGCTGGTGAAGAGCATGTTTTGAAGCTGCAGCAGTTCTCAGCCTGTCAGCCAACACCTCACCTGTAAACCAGGTGAGGCGAGTGTGAGTGCGGATAATCTGTGTAATTCTATCCTTTCAGCAACAATCACCTTATCCTGCCGTCTTATCGTCTCATCTCCTTCTTCTTCTTCTCTGCTGATCTCCATCGTTGCTTTTTCACACGCTAATCATTTCATCCCCTCGACCTCTTCTTCTTCTTCCTCTTCTTCCTCATCTTCTCTCCGCTAAATAAATCATCCGTTCACTGAAATGAGATACGTTTCCAAACATCCACCCTCTGCTCTGATGTGGCTCCGCACTAATGCATGTTTTCAATGTGACGCTACACGGTGCTGATTTACACCAGAGAGGCAGACAGACAGACAGACAGACAGACAGACAGACAGACAGACAGTCTGAAGTAAAACAGCACAAAGTTTCAGTCTGCTTTCAACCACATCTCATGGCCTTCATCAGTTGGTCTGGGAACCAAAACCAGCCACAGCACCACTGTGAAGAGGTCAAAGGTCTACCTGCCCAGGGACAACAGATGTAAATTAGCTACTAGCTAACTCTGGTGCAATTACTTTTAATTGTGCACTGTCCCTGTAAAAATAAACAAATTAATTTAAATTAAAAGGTTATTGAGCAACAAGAATGTTTCACATCCAACACCTGGTTCTTGTAAACGATGTTGACTCACTCAGGTGTGATGTATCAGCATTTCTCTGAGTTCTGTTTACAGTCAAACGTCTCTAACAGCTGCAACAACTTGTGCTGCAGAGCAGTTTGCGTTACTATGACAACCTGAGCTGTGTTCATGTTTAACTGTTTTTTTTTTTTTTTTTTTGCTTATTCCTTGTTTTAAAGAGTAAAATGTCATAAATATCGGCTTTTTTAATGTGATTATTCCTTCAGACAGCAGTGCACTACAGTATCATTAACACACTTAGATAAAGTCGCGTTCAGGTTGTTAAAGCATCTGTTTGTGTGTTTCTCCTGCAGACCAACATCTCTCTGCCTCCACTGAACATGCTGTTTGAACAGGAGGTCCATTACATGAAGCTTAAACAGGTCAAAATTCCAGCAACACTTGTAATATATAGAACAACTTTACTTTATTTATACCCTTCATCAGGGTCCACTGATGAAGACGTTGCTGGAGTTTTGACCACTTTAGACTTTTTTCCCTTCTCCATGCACCTTGGAAGTAGGTGAAGTTGTGCCAGAAACCCCTACTCTCCATCACATGAAGCTCCCAGGATGAGCTCTCAAAGACTCTCCAGCTGAAAACTTCTTATCAGCGTTGAGTCACAAAAATATCCTGATTTTCCAGAGAGCTGCAAACATCTGCCTGCTCAGCGATGCTATCTGAGGCGATAGAGATCAGACCAGTACTGTCATGCCTCTTTAAGAAGACAGTACATTTGTATGAGTCGTCCTGCTCAGATAAGACTTCTCACGGAATGCACAGCACAGTCAAATACACACCACGACACACACTAATACTCTGTTTTATTGCTGAAACCTTTGGTCAGCTGCTGCGTTTCTCTGCAGTTTGATCGTTTTATCATCTCTTTTATCTTTGTTGCCAAAGTTTTGCTCTTTTGGCTTTGAAGCTGATATGATTTCATTTCTTTCTACAGCAGATATTTGTTTATAGGGGCTCCAACATCCATCATCCATCCATCATCCAGCTCCTGTCAGCAGACTCACAGACCTCCTGCTCCTCCTGAAGGATCTTGAGGTGTTCCCAGGTCTGATGGGATGTCCTGAGTCTGAACTGCCACAGTCTGTTGCTGGTTAATGAGTACCACAGATACCTGAACTCCTCCACCAGGACCTCAGACGCCCCGGCTTCATTTCATTAACAAACTTTTATTCACAATGATAACGAGACTAAAACTAGATAAAAAGTCACTGAAAAAAACTAACAAAATGTTTGACGTTTGTCATCAACGAATAATAAACTCAATGATGGATGAATGAACTAAAGACTGTCTTAATGATGGTGGTATATTTGTACTACAGTTGTAGTGTATTTGTTGTTTATTTGCAGTATATTTGCTGTAGCCTCTCTGTATTTTTGCAGTATATTTGTAGTACAGTTGCAATATATTTGCTCTATTATTTGTAGTATACTTAATGTATATTTGCAGTATTTTTGCAGTATATCTGTGTCAGATTAGAGGGGAAACATTCTTACTGAAACTGTAACATCCTGTTTGTTCTCTGCTGATGTCATGATGTCATGGGTCAAGTTGAACCAATCATCTGTGAGGGCAGTACTTCATAACTACCTCCGTCCTTCCAATCAGATCAGTGCATGCTGGGAAATGTTACCGTCTGTCTCTGCTGTTTATTTGGATCCAAACTAGTCGTACCTGTTGCCTTTTAATCTGTCCATCAGCCGCTCATCTCTGTGCTCGTCCTCTATCTGTCCCCTCCATCCGTCCTCAGCGTCTGTGTTCTTTATCGCTTCATCTCGCTGTCAGGACTCGCAGGAACATCACGTAGGCATTAAGACCGTCATGGCCTCCCGCCAGCAGCTCAGCAACATGCTGGTAGCTTTGATGTTGCTTCAAAACAAACCGCTGCTCTGGAACAAATGGAGGAGATGTGCTGCAACGCTGCCGACGCTAACATAAACTAGACAGAGACCAGAGGGGAGGACACAGAAGCAGCAAGAGTAAGAAAATAAGCAACCAAAGCAACAGAAAAAAACAGCAACAGAGGCATTGACAGAAAAAACATCAGTCAGAATCAGTCAAAAAAGTCAGATCTGAACAGACATGAAACACAGTATCATTCAGTGTGACTTATACTTCTACAGGAAATCATTATCTCCAATAAACTTCCATAAATCCACGTAGAAACCAGAGAAAAAAGAGGCTGCAGAACATTTTGAAGTTTCCTTCAGTATCACAGTGATCAGTGATAGTTGTCTGTACATCATGTTACACTGCAGACAGCAGCTGCTAACAGCTGATTCACATGACTGTGAATCAGCATGGAGACTATCTGACTAAATTTGAACTAATATCAGCAAAACACTATAAATATAGTATATAATTGTTTTGGACCTGACTGAGGCTCAGAGTGACTCATCAGCATGCATCTTATATCTCTGGAACACTTTTCCCACTCCCTCCAGGATTTAGCAGAGTTTTTGTGATTATTGTGGCCAAAAATGTTTGATTTTGCAGTGACTTTTCTCAATACAATTTGGGATGTTTTATGAAACAACTATATTTCAGGTCTAATGTTTAATGTATTTTCTGAACATGAGAACCATGGGCTCAAAGTTATATAAACAAGAAAATACTGAACAGAACTCCCCATGTACAGCCAGTATTTTCAATCAGGTGCTGGTCAGGTTGACAACTGACTGAATAGGATGAGCTAAATTTCCTTAGCAGAACAGACTATCGGTCCTACAGCGTTTAAACACAGGAGTTCTTGAGTTCTTGTCTGTGATATGTAAATATTAAGTTGTATCTCTCTCCACAGGTAATTTGGACTATTAGGGAGAGATGAACCACTAGATCCCCTGGCACTCACCCTTCCCATTTAGTGGTGTAGAGGGACAGCTGTAGGACCGATAGTCTATTTTGCTAAGGAAATTTAGCTCATCCTATTCAGTCAGTTGTTTATGGGAGATATGGGAGAGTTTTTCTAATGAAGTTTAAATTATGTAAAATGGTGTAATTCTTGTAACTGTGTCATGCTTTGAAAAATGTATTTTTTATTGTCATGGCCCTTGTAAAATGCTCACTTTGAAAAAATGAAGACTGTGATAATTAGTGATAATAATCTTTGCTGTCTGAACAACATCAGCTTGTATTCTTCTGACTAACTGAATCAAACCTCATTTGAGAACATTTGGGAACATTTGGGAACATTTGGGAATAGTTTTGTTCGGTCTATGGCATCATTTTTGTTGGCAGGTGAGATTTGTCCTGAATCCTTGCTGAATGCTGCGATGACGTCAGTTACCACCACACCAAATGCCATGATTGGTCCAAATCACAAGCGTCTGTTCATTTGGACACTTCATGTGGAAAAGTTGCTGTAATTTAGTAAAATTTAAAGCTTTAAATTTAAGTTTCTTGAATTTTCGTTAATTATTGTGATCACAAAATCACAATTTCCTGAAGTGACTGAATATACACAAACTGTATTCACTGTGTTAAAAACCTGATGACATACAAACTGTACAAACATCATAATGACATGAAGTGATTCTGCTGAAAGAGAAAACTGAACAAAGTACAACTTTCAGCAGTTTGTCCTCTTCACCTCAACACTGTGTGTGTGTGTGTGTGTGTGTGTTTAGTCTGGCGTCAGGTGTTGACAGGCAGTCAGGTCAGATGAAGGACAGTAAGAGAATCTGAAAGCTGCGATTGGTGTTAGACTCATACAATAAGAGAACAAGTGTAGACAGTAAAACAATCTGAGACTAATGCACACAAGAAATAATTATGAAAATGTTATGAAATAAAATAGATTTAAAAACTATAATAATAATAAAATGGAGCAAAATAAAAATCAGATAAAAAACTATATAAAATAGATAAAAAACAAGATAAAGATCAGCATTTAGATGCTTGTTTCTTATTCAACTGACAAGAATCAAAACTCTTGATTTTCTTTAAAATAATTCGTTGTGGTCATCACTATATACTGATGCTCTGTTCAGGTATATAAATCTACTTTCAGAAACATTATAACCTTCAGTGAAGACGTGTGTCACATGACTGCATTTTTTGCTATTTTGATACAAATTGATTGGCTTGTATAATTAAAATGGATTGATGTATCAACATTTCTTTAACAACTTAAGATCAGTGAAGTCTGAAGATGATCCTGAATAAGTTCTGGGATGATTGGCCCAGTGGTTCCTGGTGAGAGGTCAAAAATAGGATTTTGAGAAAATTGAGGGGGAAAAAAATCAAAAAATTTGATATTTTTAGAGCAGAAGACCAGATGCAGATGACTTGAGAGATTAAAATGATGAAATAATTTTGACTCCAGGCCAAGACATTTTCGAGATAATTGCAAAAATGTAAACTTAATTGTTACAGGGCCACCTTGATATCAGTGAGTGTCAGTATATGTGCCTGAGTAGTGGGTGGAATTTGCAACCCACATGCCAATGTTGGTGTTTCTAGATCTTACAGTCTTTGCTGCATGAATAGTTTTAGCAGAGAAAAATAATAAGAAA
>CM076464.1:27130894-27188394 GCA_038419695.1 Scomberomorus guttatus | reverse complement strand
AGTAAAATTTTAAAAAGGGAAAGTTCACTGTGTTCAGTTATTTTTATTTGATTTATTTGTCTTTTAGAGGGAATCATGTCACATTTTCCTGAATAATAATGTGTTTAATGACCACAAACTAACAACCACACAGGAAAGTGTGTTTGTTTAAATAACTGAATTAAATGACAGGTCTTGGTTTCTGTTTTATCGACTCTTTTTAATTGTATTAAATGTCTTTTTATATTGTCTTGTGTTTCCTTTACATTTTGTCTTGATGTCTTTTATGTTTTATGTGAAGCACTTTAATCTGCCTCCTTGTTGAAATGTGCTGTACAGATTGCCTTGTTTTATGAGCGATGGGCCCTGTGTGTGTTTTTATATTGTTATTTGAGTTTATGTTGTGCTCACATGGTGCTTATTTCTAAGTAAAGCCATAAGATTTATTTAAATACATATCTACAATATAGTTACATTTCATCAGTTTATAAAGATACAAAGACAAACAGAGAAACAATAAACATGATTTTGCATGTATAAGCGCTGGATGAGAAAATAAGCATTTTAATTTATTTTTTTATTAAATTATTAAATTTTATTTAATAAATAAAGATTTATAATTGAAATGATTTGTTAGTGAAGTTTGATTCAGAAGGCAGAAATGTTTGTATAAGTGAGAGAAAAGTAATGTGAGCTGAAAGGAAAGTGCAGCTTTAAAAACATATGACATCTTTCTGTTGATGAAAATGTTTGATCACAATCTGTAAGATTCCAGTTTTTGTCTGTAAAACTATTTTTTAATAATTACTATAGTTTTTCTTTCAAATAACGGCAAATATCATTAAAAGACTGACATATTTGGCACATTTAAATATGGAAAATTAATGACATTTTACAGTCGAGGTTGTAAAAATCCAAACACTATTTGTAAAAATACAGATATTCTGACATGGATATCATTTACAGTTTTTACAGAGTGGCCTGTAATATGTTTTATTCAGTTATTAATAATTATTGTTGTTTCTCACTTAGCAAAACAGGAAAAAATAACAGTTAGAATTTAAAAAATTTTTTTTACAGTGGATCAGGTCGGCAGGTTGTGTTTATTAAAAAGTTCAGCTTTGATCAAAAATCTTCAGTTTGTTTGATTGTTTGTTTTTTATTGATCACTAATGTTTGTGTGATTATTTATAGTTTTAAATCAATAAATGTTGGAAGTGTTTGAAGTTGGTGTCCAGGACCAGGATCAAAGTTATTATCATGAGGGGAACATGAACGTGTGAATAAAGAGGGGAGCATGAACGTGTGAATAAAGAGGGGAACATGAACGTGTTAATAAAGAGGGGAACATGAACGTGTGAATAAAGAGGGGAACGTGAACGTGTTAATAAAGAGGGGAACGTGAACGTGTGAATAAAGAGGGGAACGTGAACGTGTTAATAAAGAGGGGAACGTGAACGTGTGAATAAAGAGGGGAACGTGAACGTGTTAATAAAGAGGGGAACATGAACGTGTGAATAAAGAGGGGAACGTGAACGTGTGAATAAAGAGGGGAACGTGAACGTGTTAATAAAGAGGGGAACATGAACGTGTGAATAAAGAGGGGAACATGAACGTGTTAATAAAGAGGGGAACGTGAACGTGTGAATAAAGAGGGGAACATAAACGTGTAAATAAAGAGGGGAACATGAACGTGTAAATAAAGAGGGGAACATGAACGTGTTAATAAAGAGGGGAACATGAATGTGTGAATAAAGAGGGGAACATGAACGTGTGAATAAAGAGGGGAACATAAACATGTTAATAAAGAGAGGAACATGAACGTGTGAATAAAGAGGGGAACATGAACGTGTGAATAAAGAGGGGAACATGAACGTGTTAATAAAGAGAGGAACATGAACGTGTTAATAAAGAGGGGAACATGAACGTGTGAATAAAGAGGGGAACATGAACGTGTTAATAAAGAGAGGAACATGAACGTGTTAATAAAGAGAGGAACATGAACGTGTTAATAAAGAGGGGAACATGAACGTGTTAATAAAGAGGGGAACATGAACGTGTGAATAACATTTCATGATAAGTTGTTCTTGAGTGCAGTATTATAATAAGTAATATTATATTTGATCAAAGATACTCAGATTTCATTTGGTTTTCTAATTTTCTGTTTTTGATTTTTTAAAATGAAAACATGAAACTAATGTTTGTTAATGTGATTAAATGTAATTTCTCATTCAAAGAATGAAATCATCAGATCACTTCTGTCATGAACACTTTGAATTTCCCGAAAAAGACCTGAAACATCTTTTTCTGTCTGTTGTTCCGAGTGGATTCATGAGGAGCTGAGCAGCGGTGACGAGATGAAAAGGTGGAGAGGAGGTGAGCAGGTGGTTTAACCGCTGAGACAAAACAAGAGAGCATTAGGAGGACTGAGAGAAGAGTGGAGGAGGTAAAAGGAAAGATGAAAGGAGGAAACACCAGCAGCTCAAGTACAGGAAAGAAAAAGATCAGGTGTCCACATACTTTTGGCCATATAATGTACTTTATAGATACAAATATTCATTAATTTTATCCATTTTATTATAATCCATGCACACACCAATAATCAATTAATAACTCATTTATAAAAGACTGTAATGCAGATATAAACAGATTTAATTCATTTGTTGTTGCATGAAGAAACTAAACATGAACGTCCATCACATTTAAACAAACTATATCTACATTTGTTAGTCAGAACATTATAATTACTATTATATATTGTAATATACAGTAAAGTGAAGACTACTTTCCATGTGATGCTACTTTATACTTCCACTCCACTACATTTCAGAGGGAAATATTGTACTTTCTACTCCACTACATTTATTTGACAGCTTTAGTTACTTTTCAGATGAAGATTTGACACAATGGATAATATAACAAGCTTTTAAAATACAACACATTGTTAAAGATGAAACCAGTGGTTTCCAACCTTTTTGGCTTTTGACGTCTTACAAAAAGCAGTGTGTAGTCGGGGTCACATTTCAGATGTCTATGAGTTGTTAACAGCTCCACCAAATAGTGATTTTTCCCTCTAAACTTCTCACATGGTTTCATTTCAATAAATGTTCAAATGATCCAATATTTCAGCAAAAATCAAAGATTAGAGAAAAAGTCCAAAAAGTGAAAACAGATTTGTGTATCAGAACTTTGTTTTTTCTTCTTTCCTCTCCCATTAATCATCTCACGACCCCTCAGATTTATCTGCTGACCCTTTGGAGGGGCCCCACCCCTAGGTTGGGAACCACTGGACTAAACTAGCTAACTGTATATAAAGTAGTTGAAACTAGCTCCACCTCCAGCAGCTACAACAGTAACATGCTGCTTACACACTGATGCTTCAGTATTAATAATCTAATGATGTCATATATAATAATATATCAGTCAGAGGGACCAAACCACTACTTTTACTGCAATACTTTAACTACATCAAGCTCATAATACTTATGTACTTTTACTGCAATACTTTAACTACATCAAGCTCATAATACTTATGTACTTTTACTGCAATACTTTAACTACATCGAGCTCATAATACTTATGTACTTTTACTGCAATACTTTAGCTACATCGAGCTCATAATACTTATGTACTTTTACTGCAATACTTTAACTACATCGAGCTCATAATACTTATGTACTTTTACTGCAATACTTTAACTACATCGAGCTCATAATACTTATGTACTTTTACTGCAATACTTTAACTACATCAAGCTCATAATACTTATGTACTTTTACTGCAATACTTTAACTACATCGAGCTCATAATACTTATGTACTTTTACTGCAATACTTTAACTACATCGAGCTCATAATACTTATGTACTTTTACTGCAATACTTTAACTACATCGAGCTCATAATACTTATGTACTTTTACTGCAATACTTTAACTACATCAAGCTCATAATACTTATGTACTTTTACTGCAATACTTTAACTACATCGAGCTCATAATAGTTATGTACTTTTACTTTTTTTAGACATTTTTATTTGGGTTGTTTTAGTTTTTGCTCCAAAAACAGAGCTGGAGTTTTAGAGGTTCAATATATTTGTCATAAATTTTCTGGTTTAGCTTCAACTTTATTATCCTGATGGAAATATGTGCTGCAGGCCGGTCACACTGATGTCAATAATCAATAGTCAGTACACAACAAACAGTAAATAAATAAATAATAATAAAAATATAATATTTAGAATGAAATAATAGAAATATACCTGTATATTAAAGACAGAATGAATTTCCACCACTGTGTGTTTCCTGACGTCAGTATATGTATATTTCACATTTATAGTCTTTGTGTTTTGTATTTATTCTGCTTGTTTTTTATGTATTTACATCAGAAATCTGTACTACGAAGCAGGATTTGTGGTTATCGAGGTAACTTCAGGTGTAACTCTGGCTTTTCAGTCCTACGACAGTGGTTCACTTCTTACCGGGTTACATCACCATGGTAACTTATGATGAACAGCTAACCTGCTTCAGAGGATCGGATCATAACCTGTCAACACTCCGACCACTGACCAATCAGATCACTGGAAAAAAAGAGTGATCATTCCTACAGGATCCCGACATGGACAAAAGTCCTGAGTTTACAATAAAGTGACGAGTAAAAAAGAGAAATATATATTTTTATAGGTCAGTAGAAACATTTTATTGTTCCAGACTTTTTATTTCCACTCTGGTTTTAAAACAGAGCTTCTAACAAATAGAGAGATTGTTTACGACACTAAACACATAACGATGATTTTAGCTGCATTTTAATAGTGTATTTTCTCCAGAGTGACGCTGACAGTGTGATGATTTTACACTCTGACTCCATCACTCCAGCTCAGAATAACATGACACACCTGTGTGATGATACCTGGAAATAAAAACCAAAGATTGTCTTTAATTAGAAAAATAATCCACACTGTTAATTGGCTCCATGATTATAAATGTAACATTTGGGTCAGACAGACTCATCAGTCATTAACTACTTTCCACTCTTTGCTTCAGCAGCACAAACAGTCTGACATCACCATATTCAGAGTAGTTTCTAGTTGACTGAGCAGGTTGATAGCAGCTTTGTAGTACTGGTTATACTGGACGGCCAATGTTAGGCTCAGTGAGGCCAGATAATGAAAAGATATCCTGGGTATGTTGAACTTGTTTCGTAGTACAGGCCCATGAAGTTGATGTTTGAACCACAGGCTCTGTCACCTGCAGTAATAATATGAAGTTTTTATTCATGAATGATCAAGCTGTAATCATATTTAATGACACATGAACAAATGTATGAAGATTCACAAATTATCTATTGATTATTTATCAAATGTTATATTAACTTTTGATATTCACACATCTTTAACTGTTGAGATTCAAAGTGGATTCATAATGTTTACATGGGAGCTTATTTATTTATGAAAATACATACATATCTAAAGGAGAGAGAAAATAATACTTTATTAATATGAAACAGAGCATCGTTTTATTGTTTTATGTGACATTCATGAACTCATTTCAGATATATGACATCAATAAACAGTTAAAAATGTTCTTATATCTACTAATAAATGTGTTTTTATTAAGTTTTATAATAAAAAGACTTTTTAAAAATGTAAATAAATGAATAGATATAAAAAATAAAGAGCATCAGTGGTAATGACACCCCCTCAGGCTGGGGGAGGGGGGGTCGCAGAGATGAAAGCAGAGTGATGGAGGTGAAGAGTCGACACCAGCTGCTTCCTCTGCTTTAACATCTCCACAATCACTCAGACACTAAAACCTCCATCTTCATCTTCATCCTCCTCCTCTCTTCTTCTTCTACAGACGTCTCTGTCTTCATCTTTCTAACTCATCACCATCATCATCGTCACCATGTTTGATCCACAAAGCGAAAGGTTCCTTCTAGACGTTTCCTGAACTGTGTCAGTGATGTTGATCCCTGTCAGTAATAACTACAGCTGAACTCGCTGCTCCTGTAATGTCAGCGACATACTGCTGTTCTTTTTTCTCCAGTTTTGTTTATATTTAGTCAGAATAATTCTCCAAATATTACAACACTATTCTCCATTAAAGTCCTGTGAATCAGCTGTTAGCAGCTGCTGTCTGCAGTGTAACATGATGTACAGACAACTATCAAAATGTTTGAATCCTCTTCGAACATGTGAAGCTCTGTGTTTTAAAAAATGTTATAAATAAAGTTTATAAACGATATATAAAGTATTTAAAATGAGCTGTGAGGACATGTCCTCACGTCCCCCAGTGGACATCACATCCTCGTATGATGTCCTTTATATTAATACACACAACACTGGTAATATAAAGTATGAAAAAGCAGCAGAACTGAACATATTTACGGTGATAAAAATAGTTTATTGTGTAAAGGTGAAGTGTGTTGCTATGTCACAGGTATGAAGCCAGTCTGTGATTGTTGATGCAGCAGCGCCACCCGCTGTTCAAACCAACAAACATGTCAGACTTCCTCCATGCTCCTGCTGCAGGCTACTGTTCAATCTGACAAGAATAATCTACACTGTAATCTGTATTATTACATGTTTTCTTTTTATTCTACAGATTTCTCCTGTATTTCAAAAATACATTAAAAAATGTCAAAATGATAAAAATATACTGTGAATTTACGTTTTCATGTAAAATAACATGACAAATTTCTAACTGTGAATTACCATAAAATGTACATTATTTTAAAGTAAATTAAGCCTTTTCATAAAAAAGTTAAAATGTGTGTGTATGTGTACATATAATATATATATATATAATATAAGGAAAAGTGAATTACACATGTGAAATTTGTGAATTATACTGACCTTTTACAAAGAGTCATTTTATATCCTTGTTGTCTTATTTGTTTCAGTGTTTAAATGTTTCTCTTTTCACAGTTGGAAAGCTTTTTTCCATTTAAACACAAACGAGATGTTGTAAAATTACATTTCATTTCAGAATTTATACTTAAAGTGGCCTCACATTAAATCAACAGTAGATCAATGTAATTATAAACCTGATATCCTGTTTTACAACAGTATTTTGACATTTCTGAAAATGCAAATCAAATATTTTATCAGTGGTTTATCATTTTATTACATTAAATATAGATTAATAATTTAAATTAATAAGTAAAAAATTTTACATTAAATTATTAAATTAAACTCAATTAAAACAGTGCATGTCTGTAATTTTAAGCCTGATTATTAGTAATCTAGCAGCGTCAGTACATTTTTATAGCAAATTTAATTGTTTTTAAAGCTGGAAATACCCTTATTATACCCTTATACCTTTATTCAAAAATACACAAGATTTCATGTAAACTTAAAGCTATAAACTGTATTTTAATCACAGAACATTCCTGTATTTTATGAGGTCATTATTTTCCGTTATTTTGCAGTATTTTATTGGTGCCCAGCTGCCAGATTAGTCAGTGTAGAGCCACTGTGTAAAATCTCTGCAGTGACCCACAGCTCCGTCCTACAGCTGCTGAAATCATCTCAGCTGCAGATAAACTTCTGCTGCTGAGGAAATGTTGATTTTTACAGCGTCTGCATTTTTACATCACTGAGGTGAAGCTGTGAACTAAGAGCCGCTCCTACCAGCTGATCAATTTGTCTCATTATTACAATTTTTTCTTTGGTACAGATGAAATTCAGAGTCCAGACGTGTGGTAGAGTCACATACAGGCAGCTCTTAAGATCACAGTTATAAAAATGAATATATTGCCTTGTATTATTTTTTCAATGTTCAAGAATTGTTTTAAAGATAGATGCGATGATAAAACCCCAAAGTAAAACAGCTTTAACATGTACTAATAATGCAGGAGGCATCCTGTTCCCAAATTTTAAGATTTATTATTGTAAGTGGCCTTAAATATGGTCAGGCATTGGCTCTTATCAAAAAATTTAGCCCATCAGTTAATATAAATTTGCTCACAGGACATACTTCACTCCCAAACACAGGTATAGAACAGGAATGGTGTAAGATAACAAATGTAAAATATGTATTTTTTCTGAAACAGGTAACTTTATGCATATGTTTATTATTGATGTTCTTAGGTCTCCTTTGATTTGCCCATTTTTTTGTCCACTCCTTTTGCTTTTTGTCTGTAGTAATAATCTCTTTCTGTCACACCAACAGCAGCGGATCATTTCAGCTGCTTTGACAGCAGAAGAGGTTGTTATTCTTAAGAACTGGATTGATCATCATACACAATTAATCCAAACTTGGATATATACATTTTATGATATCTGTATTTTAGAAAGATCAACAGCCAAACTAAACTGCACAAGAAAGAAAAGACTTACAAAGCTGCATATAGCACTATACGTAACCTCTCACATGTAGCTGTAAAATGTTTTTTAAAAGGACTGATGTACCTCTACCCCCTCATTTAAAATATGACTCTAATGTATACATGGGTGCATATGCAGAGATATACACGTTTTCTGCAACACTTCAGAGAATGCCTACCCAGCTTGCTAAACTATTTAGAAATTAGCTTACCTTGCACATCAGGCAAACCGTGTAGTCGACAGACTCCATGATCGTGCTCAACTGGCTCCAATCAGAGTCATGTCGATTCAAGGTCTTTGCAGGCACAAGGGTCACAGAGATCCAGGAACTAATGGATCTCCAAGCTTGGCGGTACGTAGATTCTGCCTGCAGCCCTGCTGATGACATCACCAGAGGTAAGACCCTGTCAGAGTTAGTACAGCCTAATTGATGGAGCCCAGGTGCTGCATTCCTGCTGCAACACCCCAGCAACTGGCCAGTCAAACTAGCTTCATGTCTCTCTGATGACACTATTGAGATCAAGAGGTCTGTTACCTGTGTTATCACCACCGTTGATATTAACCCAGCCATCCCAGATACTGTTCAGTTCAACACCTGGAGCGAGCTGTTGGATGCCACAGTGTAGGGATTACACAGGGCAGCTGGTGAAGACAGTAAACTCTCTGCTGCCCACTATCGCAATGCATAAATGCGCCTCCTCTGTAAGGCCCAACAAGACAGTTTCCGTGATTAAAAGCTGGTAAACCTGTCCCAACAAGTAGCTGCATACTCACTTAGCTCCTGAGTTTGACAAGACCACAGAGCTGATCAGAGTTGGAGGCCGGCTTAGGTGAGCTGAAGGACTTCAAGAGTCTCCTGTCAATACAGTCATTCTCCATCCCAGTCATCCAATAACCAAGCTCCTAATCCAGGATTATGACTCTAAACTCTGCCATCTAGGCCCGGAAAGAGTATTTGGGGAGCTACTTCACAAGCCGGCAGTGCCAAAAATGGCTGATTTACCACCTGCTAGGCTAAGGTGCTCAGAACTGTGCTTATCGAGGTGGAGGGCATTCTTAATGTGAAACCATTGGGGTATGTGTCCTCCAACCTAGCTGACCCTGATCCAGTAACCCCAAACCTCCTGTTTATGGGGTGGTGGGACATTGCACTTCCTCAGGTGATTTACCCTGAATCGAAGCAGCTAAGCAAGCGCCACTGGAGATACAGCCAGATCCTTGTTGACCATTTCAGGTCATGGTTTGTGAGGGACCAAATTTACAACCCTGTCAAAAGTGGCATTGTGCTACTACTGTGCTTTCATGTACCTTTAATGCATGTTACTAACTTGACTTCTTCCCCGGAGTCTCTGTGCTCTCTCGTCTCACAGGAAGATCCAGTGCCTGAACGGTGGGCCATGGCCGTGAGGACTGTGACGTGGTCCTGTGGATGTCCTGCTTCCATTTCTGCTACTGATATTATTGCTATTACTATTATAAAGTCATAGCTCTACTTACACTACTGCTGTTATGGTTATTGTTGTTGTTGTTATTATACTTCTCTGTGTCTCTCCCAACCCCACCCCCCTCTCCCCTTCCCCCGTCCCCCTCCCTCCTTCTGTCTCTGTAAACCCAACCGGTCAAGGCAGATGGCGCCTACCTAGAGCCGGTTCTGCTTGAGGTTTCTTCCCGTTAAAGGGGAGTTTTTCCTTGCCGCTGTCGCCAAGTGCTCATGGGGGGAATTGTTGGGTCTCTGTAAATAAATGAGTACGGTCTCGACCTGCTCTATGTGTAAAGTGCCCTGAGATAACGTTTGTTGTGATTTGGCGCTATATAAATAAAATTGAATTGAATTGAATTGAATTATTCCCCTTTCGTAGTTTGGTTGGTGAAGTGTGCCATTGTAATACAGCTTCATACTTCATATGTACTATTTATGCTGCGGTTCCATTTTCTGCTCTTGCTAACCTATGCAGTCTGGAAAGATTGTAGCATGCTGAAGGCATAATCAATTTCTCCAGCAGTCTCTCTTACGTAGTTGTGGAGATAATTGTTATTAGTTTCTGTATATTTCTTAGGATTTCCATTGTTAGTTTGCTTAGTTGTTAGATATATTGTTTCACAGATGTTGGGGCAGTTTAAAGTCTTTCTTGGAAGATGGCAGTGCTAGAACCGCCAGAGGATGCTCTTTACCAGTGTAACAGCGCTGTAGACAATGGGAATTGATTTACCTCACTCTGTAGAATATTCAGTGGTGCTTTTTCACTGCCTTGCTGCCCGTGTTTAAATATCATATTGGTGTTGATGATGGCAGCCTTTGTAAGTGTATAAGCCTTTGATATTAAATTAAATTGAGTAATTTACTTAATTTGTTCAATTATAAAGGTGTATAATTTCAACTTGGGTGAATCATACTATTTGAAGCCTACTTAACTTATTGTAAATATATGCTCTAAACTCTGTGATTTCATTTTCTGTTTTCCACCACAGGTTCACAAATCTAACTAAGTTCTCTATTATGGATAAGTGCCCTGTGTTTGCTGTGCCTTCAACTTAGGTAATAAAGTGCAGTGAACGAATACTGGGGTCCTGGCAAATGCATTCTGACCGATGCACCGGAGCAAATGTCTATCCCACTACGCAAAGAATGACACTACAATGAAGGAATAAATGAATGCAGAACTGGAGTTTGTCAGGAAAAGGGAAATGACTGTCACTGGAAGCAGCTGGTAAACTGGGATGGCAAATATAGAATTAAGTTCTGATAAACACACTAACACACATACAACTTGCAGAATTGAGTTAAAAATGACAGTAAATTTCTAACATAGTTGTGGATACAAACGTATACATTCAAACAATAAGGAACGTAATAAAGTAATGGTATTATAGCCTTTTAAAAGCATGCAGGTATCTTTGACAATAGTCTTGGTTTGGGACAAAAGGGGAAGTGGGGAGACAATCAACTCTGCAGTCATTCAACCATCTTCAGTTGTTTGAGGATGTGAATGCTCACAAGTTGTAAACATGGAAATTGTTTCATCTCTACCTTCATCACATATGATGTGAACGCACCATCAGCAGCATGGCAACAGAATCTAAAGCTTTCTGATTGGATGTTTCTTGCAGCAATGCTCTCTGGGACTCGTAATTCACTTCTCTCCTAAAGTTGTTCTGGACACAGTCTTGGACCTCTGACATTTTTAGTCAATGAAGCAGAATATTTGCTACTCAGTGTCTCATCGTTTGTTGATTCAACCAGGAGAATCGATTAGCAACATGCAGCAAACAGAACAACTATAGAGAGAACACAACAAGGGAGGGTTAACAGGCTTCACTTAAGTCCTGACAGAGGAGCAGCTTCAAATCTGACCGTTTGTGTTTAACTCTGACTCGCTCTGTCACGTAGGGAGACAGTAAAAACCAGCTTCTCATTTAAAACACTTTCCCCTCACATTTCAGACTGAACTGCTTTTAAATAATAAAACTGCTTTGTAATAATGTTTAGTGACTTCTGATTTGATTAGGAGAAATTAATGTGGAGTTTGAAAAGTTGCACAATTATCACAAGTAAACTGTTACTGTTGGCTGAATAAATAGTGTGACAGAATGTTTGACCATGTGTTCAGTTGTTGGTTCAGGTGTTCGTACAGTACAGGAGTGACAGTGGATGTATTATGGGGGAAGGACCCGAGGATGCATTTGTGCTCTGATTATTTGATTTGCTGTTATGTTTAAAGTTCAGAAGATAAAAACTTCCTCCAAAACATTAACTGAGTTCTGTGTGATCACAACAGTCATTTAAACACTACACAACATACAGACATGTACATTCTCTTATCATATTGATAGTGAGACATTGGTGACACTGAGAACGCAACAAACCAGCATAAAAGACATTTAAGGTAGTAACTACTTTAATGTTTGATTTCTTTCTAATGTTTATTGTTGGTGTCTCTGATTATAAGTTGTGTTGTGTCACAGGTCTGAACCCATCTTGTCTATCTGAGTGCAGAGGAGATGAAACAAACGAAAACTTCAGTAAATTCACACATTTTACACCCAAATTTATTGAATCTAAATATGCTTATTGATTCAGGTCCCTATTAAATCTTAATTCTGAGTTTTAGCATCTGTAGCATCTTTTAAATCACTTCTTAAAACTCACTTTTATCAGAAAGCCTTTTCTTGTAACTGTCTGTATCCTGTTTAGGTCTTATTTTTCAATGTTTCTCATTGTTTTACTGTTTTATTCTGCATTGCACTAAATTCTTCTTGTAATGTAATTATTTTTACTATTTACTTTATTTTACTGTTAAGCACTTTCTAACTCTGCTACTCAGGTACTATCAAAGTACATACACTTTTGAGAAGTGTATGTGCGCTCCTTTCCACTGAATAAATGTTGTTTGGGAACACTTGAATAAGGTTAAATGTCTTTAAATGCTGATTCTCTCGAGCTTTATAACAGCTGTGAAGGTAGTTAAAGTGGCTGTGATCCTGAAAGAAGGATGCAGGTTAATGGGAAATATTTTCTTGTGTGTTGGTTGGTATGCCAACTCGAACACATGCAATGGTACACAAGTGATTTTCACTATTCACACATGCAGCTATATTCCATCTTGTGCCTTTTCACACATGCCATGGCAATGCTGGAAGAGAAGGGGCAAGGGACAGTCCAGCAGATGGCGGTAATGCAAACACTTATGGATGCCAACTGCCAAAAAACTCAACAGAGGAAGACGAAGACGAGGCACAGCCAGCTTTATGTGGACAAGGCGGAAGATGTTTCTTATTATTTTCAGGAACATGGTGTGCTACATGATGTTTTTGTATGGTGCCAATGTTCTTGTAATGTATTTAATATTCAACAAGTTGGTGAGACAAATCACCTGCAAAAGCACTGGCAAGGCAACCGTAAACAAGTCGTGGATTCAAATACACACGTCTTTCATCAGACGGACGTAACCCTTTATTGCTTGTCCCTGCAATATTACTGCTTTCATTTACAACACAGCCGTACTAGGTCTTGAGGTGGGAAATTGGTGGTACAGATTGCCCTAAATATCGATCCCTGTTCCCATTCACACATGACCCTATGCATGTTCCTGAACATTTCAGGGATACACTGCATGTGTGAAAGGGGCTTATATGTGGTTGCTAAGGTAAGTTGTTAGGATGTTACTTGGTGGCTCCTTAAGTGTCTGAAAAGATCTTCCAGGTAGTTGCCATGGCTGTTCCAGGTAGCAGCTAGGTTGTCAGGAGGTTGCTATGGTGATTTTGGGTAGTTTCTAGGGTGTGCGGTGTAGTAGAGGTAGAGAGGACAGTGATATGTTTGAAAAAGTGTGAGAGCAGAGGTGCAGAAGAGAATTTTGTGTTAATAATTTGAATAAAGGGTAACAAGAAGTGGAATGAAATAGTATATTTAGTCTAAATTATGAAAAACTGCAAGAAGGAAAGAAGATATGATTGTAGGAAGTAGGACGAAAACTAAAGGATAAGGAGGGGGAAGTGGAAAGAACGAACAAAAGAAATGAGAACAGCAAAGAAAGTAAAGATATGGTATAATAAGGGAAGAAAGAAGGACTGACAATAGAAAGGAAACAGTTCTAAAATCTTTGATGAATATGAGTTCAGATGTGGCGATGCAGCAGCTTGATGAATGACGTCCTCTCTCTCTACAGTCCGACTTTATTTAAATCTGTAGGGATGACCACAACATAAGTCACCTTCAGGTCAACTCAGACACATGATCACAGCAAACATCTGGATGACCTGATTGGATTAATGTTGTATTTAAATCTCTCTTCCTGACCAAAAGCCAGTGGTGGAAGTTCTCTTATTTAAGTTAAAAGTACCAATACAACAATGTAAATATACTCCATTACAAGTAAAAGTCCTGCATGAAAAATCCTACTACAGTAAAAGTACATAAGTATTATGAGCTTGATGTAGTTAAAGTATTGCAGTAAAAGTACATCAGTATTATGAGCTTGATGTAGTTAAAGTATTGCAGTAAAAGTAGTGGTTTGGTCCCTCTGACTGATATATTATTATATACGACATCATTAGATTATTAATACTGAAGCATCAGTGTGTAAGCAGCATGTTACTGTTGTACCTGCTGGAGGTGGAGCTAGTTTATTACACCCCAAAAAAGGATATAAGACTTAAAAGAAGTGAAATAATAGAAGATTTAAAATTACAAAGTGATTGAGATCATTTATTTATTAAAAGCATGCAGAGCAACAATAAAAAGAGAATATTAATGTTAATATATATATATATCAGTTCATTGTACTATTTACAACATGTGACACAGGAACACATAATACAACACATGCAAAGAAATTACATGGGGAATATTAATGTTAATATAAATATGGACTGAACAAACCATGTAGAATTTTGTACATAAGACAAACATCTACATATTTAATCCAGTTTTCTTCAACTCAGCAAATTATACTATAACTACATCAAGTATGAGATTGATGTAGTTAAAGTATTGCAGTAAAAGTGGTGGTTTGGTCCCTCTGACTGATATATTATTATATATGACATCATTAGTTTTTTCTAGTCTTCTTTACACTGCATGCCATCATTCACCCATTCACACACACATTCATACATTAATGGCAGAGGCTGCCATGCAAGGTGCCAACCTGCTGATCAGGAGGAGAACCTAACACATTCACACACACTCACACACTGGTGGCACAGCCATCGGGAGCAATTTGAGGTTCAGTATCTTGCCCAAGGACAGTTCGACATGCAGACTGGAAGAGCCGGTGATCGAACTGCTGATCTTCTGATTAGTGGATGATCCGCTCTACCTCTGAGCCACAGCCATTGTAGCTGCTGGAGGTGGAACTAATTTTAACTACTTTATATACAGTTAGCTAGTTTAGTCCAGTGGTTCCCAACCTAGGGGGCCTGACCCCTAGGTCTTTATCTGGTGACTCCAAAGGGTCACCAGATAAATCTGAGGGGTCGTGAGATGATTAATGGGAGAAGAAAAAACAAAGTTGTGATAGACAAATCTGTTTTTGAACTTTTTCTCTAATCTTTGATTTTTGCTGAAATATTGGATCATTTCAACATTTATTGAAATGAAACCATGTGAGAAGTTTAGAGGGAAAAATCACTATTTGGTGGAGCTGTTAACAACCCATAGACATCTGAAATGTGACCCCAGCTACACACTGCTTTTTGTAAGACATCAAAAGCCAAAAAGGTTGGAAACCACTGGTTTCATCTTTAACAATGTGTTGTATTTTAAAAGCTTGTTATATTACCCATTGTGTCAAATCTTCATCTGAAAAGTAACTAAAACTGTCAAATAAATGTAGTGGAGTAGAAAGTACAATATTTCCCTCTGAAATGTAGTGGAGTGGAAGTATAAAGTAGCATCAAATGGAAAAACTCACGTAACATACAGGTACCTCAAGTACAGTATTTGAGTAAATGTATTTAGTTACTTTCCACCACTGCCAAAAGCCTGTATCATAAACCAGAAAATGCCAGTCCAACCT
Organism: Scomberomorus guttatus; assembly: GCA_038419695.1. Taxonomy (NCBI): domain Eukaryota; kingdom Metazoa; phylum Chordata; class Actinopteri; order Scombriformes; family Scombridae; genus Scomberomorus; species Scomberomorus guttatus. Next base: position 27,172,578 of record CM076464.1, on the reverse strand, counting down.
CTACTGACCTCAGAGTCTCCAGCCTACAGTTTGGACTGTCCACAAGATCAGACAGCAGCTTCACTCCTGAATCCTGCAGCTTGTTGAGGCTCAGCTCCAGCTCTCTCAGATGGGAGGAGTTGGATTTCAGAGCTGATGCCAGATGTGAGCAGCCTTCATCTGTGATCTGACAGTCCTTCAACCTGCAGAGAACAAGATTTTATCAAACTGCAGCTGTTTTTTAGACTCTGCACAGAGGAAAAAGATGTTCTGTACCTCAGAATCTCCAGTCTACTGTGTGGACTCTCCAGTCCAGTAGACAGCACATTCACTCCTGAATCCTGCAGCTTGTTGACACTCAGATTCAGCTCTCTCAGATGGGAGGGGTTAGACATCAGAGCCAAGGCCAGATGTGAGCAGCTGTCTTCTGTGATCAGACAGTCCTTCAACCTGCACAGAGGACATGATTTTAACAAACCACAGATTGTTGTCAGATCCTAAACAGAAGCAAAATATATTATCTACCTCAGAGTCTCCAGTCGGCATTGTGAACTTTCCAGTCCAGCAGACAGCAGTTTCACTCCTGAATCCTGCAGCTTGTTGTCACTCAGATCTAACTCTCTGAGATGGGAGGAGTCAGAGCTCAGAACTGAGGCCAGATGTGAGCAGCAGCTGTCTGTCAGTTCACAGTGATTAAGTCTGTAATTTCAGGATAAACAGTTAGGATACCTGTCACATATTTTTATTTTTTGTGTCCCTGTTTCATAAGATGATGGTCCTTATTTATAGTGTTGGACCTCAACCATGGGGTCAGACAAAGGCAGACCTACATGTAAGCCATGAAGCCTGGCCACGAGGCTGCCTTTTTCCTTTGTTCCCTGAAACAAAGGAGCAGCTCCAAAATTCTGCTCACAGACTCCATTTCCCATGAGGCTTTGCCAGTTCGCACCTAAGTGTGAACTCAGCAAGAAGCTTCAAGCTTTTGTCTCTGATTGGCAGAGATGCACCAACATAACCAGGAGTCATGGCAACACAGCCGTGATGTCACTGCCCCTTTAAATACAGCCTGATTGAACTAAATATTGCCTTTCCAGTGTAACTGAGGTAGGAGAAGGTAGTAAAATAAGTAAAATAAGCCCTAATAAATATGTGACATGTCCATCATATCTAAAGCAAAGAGACAGCAGTGTCCCAAATATCAGACTGATCAGTGTTGTATGTTTATTTATGTTAAGTTAACACTCTGGTTTCTTTTGAGTGGGATTTTATATTTTCTTGAAACAAAGATAAATCTGTTAGGAAACTGTAGGAATACTTTTTATGATACATGCAGAAGAGTGGTGTTGTGTTGGGAATCGAGACTTCCAGGTGCAAAATCAACAATGCCTAACTACTGACGGAAACTCAATGACCTGTGGAAAAAGATAGAACTCTTTATTTTAGTTTTCCTTGCATTTGCTATTTTTCTTTGTGGTTTGACTCAACTGAGCCAGATGGGATTTATTTCATTTTACAGAGATGAAATGATGTAAAGAGCTGAATTTATATATCAGAGCTGTGATGAATTGAACTTACCATCAGCAGCAGCTGCTTACGCGACATGTCAGAACAATAGTTTAAGTATATCAAGCTGCAGTTCCTCTAATGGATAGTTGAAGCTGGTTTCATTTAGTGACGATTTATTCTGCTATAAAGAACACATTAAGCTTTTAGAGGAGATGTTGGGCTGTAAACTTTGGTGGTTTCCACTTGTTCATCCCACCTCAGGTTCATACTTTACCTTTGTCTACATTTGTTTTCTCTGCCTACAGTGACTCACAAAGAAGGTGTGACACAGACACAACTGACAGGTTTTATACTGACTATGGTTGAATTCAGCTTCTGCCCGATGACTGAAATACGTTCACACACATACATTTTTTCCTTTTCTTTCCATTTCTTTCCATTTGTTTTCTGTGAGTTTATTTTCTACTTTAATCTGACAACTGCAGTCAAAATGATGTTTTATCTTAAAAAACTAATAAGACTAGGAAAGGAACCATATTACTCAAATTACTATTATTATCAATTTTATACCTCAGTTGCCAATTCACAGACACTGCTCAGGGCTGCATTAAACCACCATGGTGCACTGGGGCAAATACTAGGGTCTTAATTTTGCATGTTTTACTACCATTCTTTCTTAATATTGTCAGAACTGATGATATTCTGATTGATACATTGATTTGTCCATATTATGCTACGTTCACATGTATGCAATCAGTGAGCTGGTGTTCATGTAAATGCATCCATAATGTAGAATTCATTTCACTCATTGACAGAGGTTTAAAAAATATATGTATTTTGTAGATATTTAACATCTCCACTTGGTCATATGATTACCAGTTACATGTTGTATTGCAAAATAGAACAAATAACAAGACTTTCCTGATGACAATATCAGATCTACAAGTTTAAGATCAGTTTAAGATCTACAAGAGCAAAAGACAGTAGGTGAACTGACCTCAGAGTCTCCAGTCTGCAGTGTGGACTCTCCAGTCCAGCAGAAAGCAGCTTCACTCCTGAATCCTGCAGCTCATTGTTACTCAGATCCAGCTCTCTGAGATGGGAGGGGTTTGACTTCAGAGCTGAGGCCAGAGAAGCACAGCTGATCTCTGACAAACTGCAGCGACTCAACCTGAATAAAGAATCAAATCAACAACCAGAGTTGACCAAAGTGCTGTACAATAAAATAACACAAGTAAATTAAAAACATCACAAAGTAACAGCAAAAGGAGTAGAGATGACATAACAATACTATTCCTGACACATACACAATAAATATGTAAAAGTCAACATAAAGCTTTAAGGACACTCAAAGGCCCGAGAAAACATGTAGGTCTTGAGGTAAGCCTTAAAAGAGTCTACATAAGGGGAACACTTAATTGTGAAAGGTAGACTGTTCCAAAGTTTTGAGGCGGCTATGGCAAATGCACGGTCACCCTTACCCCTCAGCCTCGATCAAGGGGACAGCTGGTCTGAGGATCTGAGAGATCTGGGGTTGGAAAAGGGGCAGAGGAGCTCAGAGACGTACTGGGGTGCCTGGCCATGTAGAACTTTAAAAACAAATAAAAGAACCTTAAACTTAGTCCTATACTTGACCAGTAGCCAATGCAGGGATGCCAGTACAGGTGTGATGCTGTCTCTCTTCCTGATACCAGTTAGTAGCCTTGCAGCAGCATTCTGCACTAGCTGTAAGCGGGATAAGGATGACTGGCTAATACCCAAGAAAAAAGCATTGCAGTAATCCAGCCGAGAGGAAATCAAAGCATTTGTTACAGTCTTCAAGTCATTAAACGAGAGGAATGGTTTAAGTTTGGCAATATTTCTTAGTTGAAGAAACAAACTTTCATGGCTGAGTTAATTTGTCTGTCAAATTTTAAAGCTGGATCAAAAATGACACCAAGAATATCTGGCATGGGGATGAAGGTTAGGGGCCAGGGGCCCTAAGAGATTAGCTAGACCACCAATGGAGTTGGGGGGACCAAATAAAACCACTTCTGTTTTACTAGCATTCAATTGAAGACAGTTTTGTGCCATCCAATTTTTTACATCCTGAACGCAGTCAAGGAGAGACCTAACTGTGTTATTATTGTTAACACCAAGGTCTAAAGGGAGGTATAGCTGGGTGTCATCTGTGTAGCAATAATAGGAGATATTGTGTTATTGTGTTTATTGAAGATGGAGCCAAGAGGGAGCATGTATAAAGTGAATAAAATGGGCCCTAAAATGGAGCCTTGAGGTACACCACAGGTGATGGGAGCAGACGAGGAGAGGAGGTGAACCACTGGAGGGCGCTACCCTGAATACCGACTTGGTGTTCAAAACAATTCAGGAGGATAGTATGGTCGTCTGTATCAAAGGCAGAGCTAAGGTCTAGAAGAATTAAAATGGCACACTTACCAGAGTCAAGAGACAGCAGTAGATCATTGGAGACTCTAAGCAAAACTGACTCTGAGCTGTGACGTGCCCTGAAACCTGACTGAAATTTCTCCGTAATATTATCATTTTCTAGAAAGGACAAGAGCTGAGAGTAGACAATTTTTTCCATGACTTTTGATAAAAATGGCAGCTTTGAAATAGGCCTGAAATTATCTAGAACGGTTGCATCAAGGTTGGGCTTTTTAATAATGGGATGTACTATTGCATGTTTAAAGCAGGAGGGAACAGAACCAGTTGCGAGATTACTGTTTAGGATGAGTGATATTGTAGGACCAACAGTGTGAAATACTTCTTTCAGCAGGCATGTTGGGAGAATATCCAGGGGACAGGTAGTTGGCTTAGTGTGTGAGACTATGTCATTAATATTATCCAGAAATTCAGTTGCTCTGACATTTGATGAGAGGTCAACGTGAAAGTTAAAATTGCCAGAGATTAAGATTTTGTCATGATTCACAACAACTGAAGATAAAAAGTCAGAGAACTCAGTGAGGAAAATCATATCCAGCCTGGGAGGGCGATACACAACAACACACAGTACTGGGCATGAACCACCAGTTTTGAACATCAGGACTTCGAGGGAAGAATAATTATTGAAAAACCAATGGGAATGCACTTGTGGCAGTTTCTGAAAATAACTGCTAAGCCACCCCCACGGCCAGTGGACCGAGGGGGGCTGTAGAAATCACAGTCAGGGGGACATATCTCCAGAAGCTGGCTGTGTTCACCAGGTTTCAGCCAGGTTTCAGTCAAAAATAGAATAAATGGATGAGATAAAATCATGTAAGAGAGGTTGTTTTTGTTTACAGCTTTGAACTTGCCATGTGGGTGAAAAAACCTGTCTGTCACAATAGTTTGAATGGGGAGACCAACACCTGCAGGTAGTAATGACAGGTGGGGCCAGAAGGGGGAGTTCTCATTGGAAACAGTACTCTGGAGTGGCACCTTAGAGGAAGAGGGAGGTACTGGGGTATCTGTGTGGAGAGTAAACAGGTAAACAGTCAGTCAGGTGAAGAGGATTGCACAGTGTGCTGAAAATTAGCAGCAAGCATGCAGCTACCCAGCTTGTTAGGATGGATACCGTCTGAGTTAAAAAAGGAAGTGCGGTCCCAGAATAAATTAAAATTGTCTATGAAGCCTACATTGTGAGTTCTGCAAGCAGACTGGAGCCAGGTGTGGAGGCTGAGGACTCTGCTAAATCTCTCTGATCCATGGCCAAGCAGAGGAATTGGACCGCTGATAAAGACAGTCTTTCCATAGCTGTTTAAAAAAGTTTTAGTCAACTCAGACTGTTGAAACACTGTGTCATTAATTCCTATATGGACTATTATTCTTTGAATAGAGGTGGGCAGTGCGCGCAACAGACACGGGAGCTTTAGCAGGATGTCAGGGACTGTGGCTCCAGGGAAACAGCGTGTTGCTGCGTTAAAGAAACGGATGTTCCTGGTTATGGAGTCCCCAACTGTCAGTGTAGTTGGAGCAAAAAGGGGGCGAGGAGAAGTTGAATGTGGGCACACAGGGCTAGACCCCGGATGTTCAGTTTCCACTGTGTGTGGAGGGGGAGCAGTCGGTGGAGGAGGCTTCATCCGTGGTGATGGAGTGGATGGAGAAGGGTGGACAGAGAAGGAGCAGTAACCCGCCGCGTGGCTGGTGTGAACAGCAGAACGGAGCGGCAAGCCCTGGTATGAGCAATGTGCTCCAGTATGGCTGGAGGAGGGATTGGATGCGATGGAGGGCTGTGGGACCCACAGGACGGCAGGGGAGATGGAGGAGGTGACTGGCATTCGGCAGCCAAAGGAGGGAAATTATGCAGGTCCAAGATGTCATATTTGTTCTCCAGCTGGATGTTATGGTGAGGAGGAACACAAGAGGAGCACCTTCCTCTCTTGTTGTGAGCACCGACCAGAGAGCAGGACTCATGATGGGATGGCGTGGAGCTGAGCAGGGCTTTAGGCTTAGCCCCAAGCCATGTCAAGGAATCATCTGGGATGGTGAGCGGAGGAGGAGCATCAGCAGCGGCACAGTGAGTGGTGACATCAGGCTCTGGAGGAGAGGGAGTTTTAGTGGCATCGATAGCAGGGCCGGGAGCAGCAGCCTCAGGCACTCGGGCACAGATTGTGTCGGGTTGTGGTGGACCAAAGATGATGGTGTCCATAAGCTTCTTGGCCTCCTGGATCTGGTACAGCGTCGATATTCTTCCTTCCAGCTCTGCAATCTTATCGGCCAGGCGGGCACAGCTGACACAGTCGGATTGGGGGGGGGAGTGGAGTCATGGATAGTAGATGTGGTGGCTGAGGAACAGAAATAAAAAGGGGGCCAGTACAGGGCTAATGGTGCTTAAAAGTTTAGAAGTTTAGCAACTAGTTGTGGATAGTAGCAGCCGCTGACAGGGAGGTCGCAGACACTTACACGCAGGGGCTCTGACCAGAGCCCACAGCATTGATATGGTGTTAGCAGAGGTGATCCACACCCTGAGCCCTCAAGAACATTTTTATTGTGATGTGTTCGCTGACACCATGCCACTTCTTTCCATGGTAATGAATCAAAATTACTGTAACTCTCCTTAAAGTATTCTTGTTTCTTTAACAGTACTGATAATGAATATTTATGCCAGATTGGCAATGTGCTGGGGCTGCTCCAGATAGTGGGCATAACAAAGATATTTTAGACTGGTCTGTAGTGTTAGTCTTCAGTTTGCTCTTAGATCAATCCAATGCAAGTTAGACTGTTTCACAAAAATAAAGATTGACTTATTCTAACGGCCAATCCATATGGTGGTCGACAAGGCAAACACACTAAAACTTAAGAAAACACATGCAAATAGATACAAAACAAGCAAATTAAGAAAACATCTTCATCAATTTAACAACACATGCACGGCATTCAGAAAATGCGCTGCAAATACCACAACACAACATATTAACAAAACACACTGCAGATACTACAACACAACACATTACAGAAATGACAACAAAGGTGTTTCCAAAGGACACCTAAGAGTGATGAACACATCAATAACTCAAGCGAAATGTTGTTGATATGAACAGTGGGGTGGCATGTGCTGTTTAGGGCTGGTTGAAGACCAGACATGCCGCCGTGTTCTGGATCGTCTGCAGAGGTTTGAACATACATGCAGAGTTGCAGTCAATACTTGATATTACAAGACCCTGAACCAGGGGTTGTGCTGCATGCTCAGACAGGTAGGGTCTGATCCTCCTGATGTTGTACAGGGCAAATTGACATGAACCAGCAAATAAGGCCATGTGAACCTTAAAAGTTAGTTGGTCATCAATCATGACACCCAAGTTTTGGGGACTTTGTGGGCATGAGTTGGGTTGATTCGAGCTGGATGCTGATGTCTTGTTGTATAGAGGGACTGGCTGGGATGACAAGGAGTTCAGTCTTAGAGAGATTAAGCTGAAGGTGGCGTTCTTTCATCTGTGTAGAGATATTGGCAAGGCATGATGAGATCTGAGCCGAGACTGTGTGGTCTTCCGGCATGAACGACAGGAATAGCTGGGTATCATCAGCATAGCAGTGGTATGAGAAACCATGGGAGCAGATGATTGCGCCAAGTGAGGTGGTGTATATTGAGAAGAGAAGGGGACCAAGGCCTGACCCTTGAGGAGCCCCTGTAGATAAGCTGTGCAGTTTGGACACTTCTCCCCTCCAAGATACTCTAAAATATCTCCCTCAGAGGTAGGATATGAACGAGTGGAGGGCAGATCCTGAGATACCAAGCTCAGTGAGTGTGGAGAGGAGGATTTGGTGGTTAACTGTATCAAAGGCAGCTGACAGATCTAGCAGCAATAGGACTGACCAGCAGCTCTAGCTGAACACAGTGATTCCATAACCAACAGGACTGCAGTCTGGGTAGAGTGACCCTGCTTAGAGACAGACTGATTCGGGTCATACAGGTTGTTCTCAGAAAGGAATTCAGAGACTTGGTTAAAGACCTTCAGCACAGCAATCACAAGGTAAACTGTAGAAATATGTTCATAGTGTTACATTTCAGCAAACATTTTTGGTGTTGTTACCCCCACTGTGTTGCCAGACTGCACCGGATTCAATTGAATGAGACTGCTGTGTTTTTTCATGCAGACCTAAAGTGTAGCGAAGTCCAGACATTTGGACCCAGCCTTTGTGTAAACCAGCAACATAGATTTCTCTTTAGATCAAATTAAATTACACTGTGCATGAAGATGGTGTCTGACCTCAAAGTCTCCAATCTCCATTCTGGACTCTCCAGTCCAGCAGACAGCAGCTTCACACCTGAATCCTGCAGGTTGTTGGAGCTCAGCTCTAGATCTTTCAGATGGGAGGGGTTGGACTTAAGTGCTGAGGCCAGAGACGCACAGCTGATCTCTGTTAGTCCACAATTAGCAAGTCTGTAATTAAAGGGATAAAATCTGATATGAGATGATATGGTAAGAAAAAAATTATTTAGATTTACTGAATAGTAATCCCAACACCTTCTGCACACCACACACAAACATAAAATATATACTGAGCAAAGTTTTAAATACAACACTTTTGTTTTTGTTTCCATTAATAATTAGTAATTTTAACAAAATAAATCACAGATGCATTAATTCTTTCAGATTTTGCACAACAGTTTGTTTACATCTGTGTCAGTGATTATTTCATCTGATGCCATGGTAACACAGGAGCTGTGGCATATCAACATGTTCGCTATGAAGAGAATAAAAGGAATAAAAAGAATAAAAGGAATTTTTGCTTCATAGCATCAATATCCTGACAGATATGCAATCAACATGCATATTGCAGGAATTATGGAGTGTTGGACATCCATTTCTCCAACATAGCTGTATCAAGAAGTAATTTCAGAAATGTTTTGGATGTTCTGGACTGTGTGTATCAGTTCCCACCAATATCCAAGATGTTTGAGCAGCCATTCAAGAGGAATGGAAAGTTTTACAAATCACCATCAACAAACTTATCAACCCCATACAAAGAAGATGTCTCACACTGTACGAGGCAAATGGTGGATATTCCAGAAACGTACTATTTTCTGGTGATTTGGGGGATCGGTTTGACAAACAGGAACATTTGCAAACCAAACTATGTCAAATAAAAGGATGAATGTCTGATTAATCATTTTCAGGTTATGTATTGTGTTTAAATTTTGCTCAGTTTAAGATCTACAAGAGCAGAAGACAGTAGGTGAACTGACGAAAGAGTCTCCAGTGTACAGTGTGGACTCTCCAGTCCAGTACACAGCAGCTTCACTCCTGAATCCTGAAGCTTGCTATCTCTCAGGTCCAGTTCTCTCAGGTGGGAGGGGTTGGATTTCAGAGCTGAGGCCACGACTTCATAGTGAGTCTCTGAGAGCCAACATTCAGGAAGTCTGGGAGGACAGAGTGAATGTTAAGTCACAAAATGAAAAATGACAACAGTTTGGGGTACAATGGGAAAAGATCGAAAAACATTTGTTCTTGATTTTTCATATTGAGAACTATTACAAGAAACCAACAATAGAACAATACATGAACTGCATGAACACAGTTCTGTAAAAGGCTGATCACAACTGAGATATGTGTTGTGTTTTATTTCACAGACCTGTTTGTGCAGTCCTTGTTGTCTAATTTCTGTAGTGTCTCTGTATAGTGTCGATGTTTCTATTTACCTGCTCTAACCTTCCTGCCTGTTTCTAACAGCCAGCGGAGAAATGCAACTAACAACCTGTACCATACACCATCGGCTGCTGCTATCCACCTCGTTTAATCTCATCACGCAGCTAAACAGAGCAGATTGGAGCTTAGAATAGAGGAAATAGTTATCAATATAACACAATATGGCAGGTATAAATGATCGCTGCACTCCATTTGGCCATGCCAGTGTGCTGCTTGTTATGTAGTGGCGAGGGCAGGAAAACCTGAAACATGAGGTGACTGATATCAGCTGATAAACAATGGATGATCATTTGAGAAAAGCGGTGGTAGCGGTCCTTATTATTACGGAATGAAGCAGACATCAATCTGAACAATGTCCCACTTCTATCATTTCATACATTAACAATACAACTTTTTCTGGTTTTGAGCTACACAAACTGAATACATTAAATATCACTGACAAAATTTTAATATATTGTCCCAAAGATTCCAGATATTCGATATTTTATGTCATTTAACTTAATTCAGTCATATTTTCACAATTAAAGTAAAACATGAAATTGTATGTTTGGATTCAGTGTTACCAAACTAAGTACAACATATCAACCACGCCACATGTTTATTGTCCCTGACCTGATGGTCTCTGATTGGCAGAGACCCACAAACATCACCGGGAGTCATGGCAACACAGCCGTGACATCACCGCCCCTTTAAGAAGCGGCTGCACAAATTCAACATCGCCTTTCCACAGTAACAGCGCTGGAGGAAGCGTTGCTTTCTCCGTGAGCCAGCTTACTAAAGGAGGTAACCCCGTGCACGTGGACTTTTTCCCCATCGACGGAAGATTCAACCCTCACTGGACAAGCTAAACTTCTCCCTGTGTTCAACAGGATCCGAGAGAGAGACAGATGCTGTTGCAACCCAGCACTCTCACTGCCTGCAGAAGGAGACACGGATAACTTCACTGTCCCACTTCTTCAATTAAGTCAACCCCGCTGTTTCCCTCGCCACGCAGCCGAGGATCAGCTGCCGTCAAAACCCCGCCGACGGCCCTCTGTCGGCGGACCAGGACAGAAGAAGCACACACCGTATCGCTTAATGAAGCGACCACGTAAGAGGCTATGTCTGGACAGAGACAGAATTAAATGTGTGTTTGTTAGCTTTTAGCTTTAAACCTAATTGCTATGTGTTGTTTGCTTTAACGGACCGCTGAGTCCCTTTTGCCTGCTATACTCTGAGGAGTATTTAAAGTTAGCTGCCTGTTTAGTTGTGTTAACCACGCTAGACTGTGTTTGTGCCATCGTGAGTGAGAAAGTAAGTTGTTTGTCGATCAAAAATCAGACAACGTGCATCACAGACTGCCGTCTGCATGCACGCTCTCTGTGGACAAACAACCGCTGCTCTCCCCTCATGATCGCAGGATTTTGCCGTGAGCCGGCGTTTCTTCTCCTCTTGCTACTAACACCCACACACACGCACATACACATACACACATCTTTTCTTACACATCTGACGGTCAGATAACGTGGGACACAGCGCCGCTCTGCCCTCGTTATCTACCGTCAGACACGTGTTTGATACATTGGATTGGGTGAATGCAGAGACACCGACCCCCAGGCGGCGCCATCTTGCCATTGTTATAACCGACACTACAGTCATAGCCACTATTCGGCTATCACGTGACTCCTCACGAGATCATGCCCGCTGTCCTTGAGATCGCGCAACATCATCTCACAGATCACAGTCGCCATTTTGTTCACACCCAAAAACACACACACACACACACACCCATACACTCACCCCCACATGCACGTTCCAGCTTGCATGTGTTTCCATTGTATATAGCTGTATTACTGATTAAGTAGTATTAGATTTTAGGAGTGTCTTATTGATCAAAGCATTTGCTAACTTGTTAACTTTGCTATTGTTTAATAAACACTGTTATATCTTTCAAGAGAAGTCTTTTGTAATTATTGTGCTCATTTATTGTAAAAGGCGGCTGATTGAGAAAGAGGGTCAGAGCTCGAATTCATACCTTCACTGTTCACTTGTGGATGCTGATATCCTCAGATATTAGCATCCCAAGTGAACCTTGTTAATGAGACTAACTTATTGTTTGGTTATTGATCCCGGTTTCCGGGTGGTGCCCCATATTATTAATTCATATTAATCATTTAATTTTTATTACTGCTAATAACCAACCAGCTTACAATCACCACCCTAACAAGTGGTGCTCCTGTATGAGGCTCTCTCACTCTATAAATCCCCAACACAAACTTTAAAGCAGAGACCTCTGTGGCAATATGTGTTTATCACATGTTTATATTCAAACTCTTGTTTCGGACCCTATTTACACCGAGTCACTTCATGCGTCCTAGATGAATCCAGCTATCCAGTCTAGAAAAAGCTTTAAATGCATCTGTAAAACAATTGAGACAGACTGAAATCCACTCAAACCACCTCCCAAATTCTCTTTTCCAATTCTGAAACCTGCTGCCAGAAACAGCGACAGTAGCTCCACATGGTTGTATAATGATGTTACAATCTGGACTTACCGAGCCTTTCTGCAGTTCCTCACAGCTGGAATCAGTCTGAGTCGACCCTCCACTGATGTGTTGTACTTCTCCAGGTCAAACTCATCCAGAACCTCCTCTGACATCTGCAGCATGTAGGCCAGAGCTGAGCAGTGGATCACAGAGAGTTTCTTCTCTGTTCTGTTCTCTGACTTCAGGAACTCTTGGATCTCCTGATTTACTGACTGGTCGTTCATCTCCATCAGACAGTGGAAGATGTTGATGCTTCTGTCAGGAGAGATAGACTTAGCCTGCTCCTCCTTCAGGTTGTTAATGACTCTCTGGATGATTTCTGGACTGTTCTCTGTCCGACCCAGCAGGCCTCCTAAGAGACTCTGGTTGGACTCCAGAGAGAGGCCATGAAGGAAGCGAACAAACAGATCCAGGTGGCCATTTTTACTTTTGAGAGATTTCTCCATGGTGCTATACAGGAAGTCATCTAGGGATGGGTAAGGGTTATCATCTGTGTCATCATCATCATCATCATCATCATCATCATCAATCAATAAATCATCATCATTATCATCTTCCAGGAAGTCCTCCACTACCTCTGTGTTCCTGTTGGTGTAACAGTGGTACATGTAGACTGCAGCCAGAAACTCCTGAACGCTCAGATGAACAAAGCAGTAGACTGTTTTCTGGAAGATCACACTCTCTCTTTTGAAGATCTCTGTACAAAATCCTGATAACACCGAGGCCTCTGTGACATCAAGACCACACTGCTCCAGGTCTTTTTGGTAGAACATGATGTTTCCTTTCTCCAGATGTTCAAATGCCAGCCTCCCCAGCTTCAGAAGAACTTCCCTGTCAGCCTCCGTCAGCTCCTGTGGACTCGTCTCATGTCCCTTATCATACTTGTGCTTCTTCCTCTTTGTCTGAACCAGCAGGAAGTGTGAGTACAGGTCAGTCAGGGTCTTGGGCAGCTCTCCTCTCTGGTCTGTAGTCAACATGCACTCCAGAACTGTAGCAGTGATCCAGCAGAAGACTGGGATATGACACATGATGTGGAGGCTCCTGGATGTCTTGATGTGTGAGATGATTCTGCTGGACAGCTCTTCATCACTGAATCTCCTCCTGAAGTACTCCTCCTTCTGGGCGTCAGTGAAGCCTCGTACTTCTGTTACCCTGTCAACACATGTAGGAGGGATCTGATTGGCTGCTGCAGGTCGGGAAGTTATCCAGATGAGAGCTGAGGGAAGCAGATTCCCCTCGATGAGGTTTGTCAACAGCACGTTGACTGATGACTTCTGTGTGACATCAGACACGACCTTCCTGTTCTTGAAATCTAGTGAAAGTCTGCTTTCATCCAGGCCGTCAAAGATGAACAAAACTTTACAGACAGCGAGTTTCTCTGCTGTGACCTTCTGTAATGTTGGATGGAAAACATGGATCAGCATGAGGAGACTGTACTGCTCATCTTTGATCAAGTTCAGCTCCCTGAATGAAAGCAGAATCACCAGACTGACATCTTGGTTTTCCAAGCCCTCTGCCCAGTCCAGAGTGAACTTCTGCACTGAGAAGGTTTTTCCAACACCAGCAACACCGTTCGTCAGAACAACTCTGATATGTTTCTGTTGGTCAGGTAAGACTTTAAAGATGTTGTGACACTTGATTGGAGTGTCTTGGAGGGTCTCCATCTTGGAAGCTGTTTCAAGCTGCCACACCTCATGTTGGTTAATTACCTCTTCACTCTGTCCCTCTGTGATGTAGAGCTCAGTGTAAATCCTGTTGAGGAGGGTTTCACTTCCTGCTTCATCAGTTCCTTCAGTCACGTGTTGACATCTCCTCCTCAGACTGATCTTATGTTCATCTAAAACCTCTTGCAGACCACTTTCTGCTGAAAGAGAAGAAAAATATAGATTTTTTAAACATCTATCAGTGTGTTTACATGCACTTCCATAACCAGGTTACTCAGAGAAACCAGGTTACGTGAGTTATGGGGGAACGTGTTAACATACACAGTACTGGTTACTGTAAATCTGTATACAGGCAGCAGAACAGTGATCAGATGTCTTATTTTATCTGTATTAATGATAGAAGACGGTGTGTTGGTCCTGACTTTTCGTCACAGCGAGGATGTGTCTGAATTTAACAGTCAAATGTCCAGTGGTGAAAACCAACTTATTTAGACCTTGAGGGGATACTTTAGCCCTATTTGCACGGGACTAGTATTGCCTGGGAACCTCTAGTAATTTGTAATAATTGTGGAGGTCATCTGTGATCTTAATCCTGTACGAATCTGCCATGTCCGTAATTTGTAAAGTAAAAATTCCACCGCAAATTACCTACCATATTTCATCAAACAAAGAGGTTGTGTTGGCATCTTGATGAATTGGGGTCGTATTTTTTTAGCAAGGTTCTTTGTTTTCTCCACACCTTTTTTATACCTCTTTCCCGGTCGAAAATTATGGAGGCCGCGGTGGAAATTATAGAGGAAAGTTTTCAGAGGCTCATCTCACTACATAGCATGGAGACCAATTCGCAGAAAGAGCAAACTCAAATCCTTTAGAAGAGTGAAATCTCGAAAGGTGATGAGGTGGATGATATGCATGGCAGCATGCGATAAGTACATTTTTCTATCTTTCACCAGGTTCAATACAAACACCTTTAGTGTTAAATCAATCATATCCGGGAGGATAATGTCAGTAAATTTAAGTAAAATACAGACTTTGCTTATCCTGTGCGAATGCGCTGCATGAAACACAGATGTTGGGGGGGGGGGGGGGTAATTTCTAAATCACATGAGGTCCCCAGGTAATACTAGTAGTGTGTGAATAGGGTTTTTGTGTTAGTTTCAGTTTGACTTTGGATCTAATTATTTTAAATACAAGGATGCATCTTTCCGTGTAATGATCTCCACTTTCGTTCTGCTGCTTCACTTTCCCTATCTACAGTCTTTTGTTATGCACATATTACACATATACATGGCAGAGAAATCTACCTGGAGAAAACAAGGTTTCTCTAATCCCTGACCAGATTACAGTAACGGTTACTTAAATGCATGTAAATACACTGAATGCTGTTGAATCATACACTGGGAATCATTTACATTACTGAAATAAAAAACAATGTCTGTTGAAGAAAAAAGATATATATTATAATAATTTAAATATTGATGCTGATGTATTTTACAAAAATGTCCTGTTGCCAGAGATGAGGATCAGCAGACAGATCTACAGTCTTACTTTGTACAGCGCTGGTCTGACTGTCTGTCTGCAGTCCAGGCCTTGTTCTGGATCTTTTTCCACACTGGGGACAGGAGGAGTCTCTTGATGAAGCAGACTGGTCCCAGTATGAGATGATGCACTGTCTGCAGAACCAGTGTTCACAGCTGGTAGAGACTGGATCCTTCAGAGTGTCCTGACACAAAGAACAGCAGGACAGCTGCTCCTCCTGAATCCTTCAAACATTATAGAGACAGACATGGATTTACAGTCTGGTTACTTCAGCCTCAGCTCAGGTGGCAGATTATCATGATGATTGATACGTAGGAAGGTTTGCTGAGCAGCAGGGGACCTTTCTTTGTTGCACTTAAATATCTACTAAATTCTTTCAGATTGTAACTTGTTGTAAATCTTTACTGTGACTTTAACTTCAGATGTGTAAATATTTTTGGTGAATTCAAACATGGTTCTTCAGGTGTTCTGTGGCAGAAATATCATCATATTGTCTGACTACAAAAACAGATTAAGATCTATTTTGGTTAAAGGGTAACTACACTAGCCCCACCCCCAGCATATTTCAAAAATGAAACAGAGGAGTGTGGCATAATGACTGTAAGGAGCGTAACCTCGTGGCTATGTAAATTGTGACGGGGGGGTAACGGGACACCGCTCTGTGTAGCATGAATAGTGATGTAGAGCTGGTTGGAAGTCAGAGCTAACCAGCCATAAGGAGTTGCTGTCAGACTAAATGCTGGCTCCATTCAAGAAGCATCAACTTCTCTCTAGAAATATCAAGTCAATCAATTTTTTCAATGGGTCATTCTGGTCTCAATCTCAAAATTCAGGCCCTCTAATAAGTGTGCTGGTGGTCATTTTGGAAATTATTGCTCCGTTAATAAGATTTGAAGACTTATAGTATCTTTGATGTCTGCCGTGTGGACAGCTGTGATTGACAGTTGGCTCACCTGCTGCTCTCCCTGGCTTGGGGACTAGTCCTGAGTCGGACTATTGTCGCAATATTTCACTAAGTTTAATCTTACTTGATAACGATACCTGCTCTGTTAGCACAACTCAGCTAAATTATCTAATGTTAGCCTAAGTGTGCACCACTCCATGTTCTCAGTAAGCTCATTTTCGTTTTGGTCAGGGGTAGTAGGGTGTGTGTCCAAAGCAGGTAAGACAACATCCCGCAATCCTTATTTGGAAGATCCAATGGAAAAGATGGCGCCGACCATAAGCTGCAACTCTGGGCTTCAAACTGGCTCCAACACAAACCTACCATCCA
Source organism: Scomberomorus guttatus (assembly GCA_038419695.1). Lineage (NCBI taxonomy): Eukaryota > Metazoa > Chordata > Actinopteri > Scombriformes > Scombridae > Scomberomorus > Scomberomorus guttatus. The sequence continues at coordinate 27,155,966 of CM076464.1, read as the reverse complement.
TCTTTATATACAGTCTATGGTAGTTACCCTTTAAACAGTATCTGCACCAATAGTTCTGCTTCATTAATGGAAATCTTATATCAGAGCATTTTCTCTTCCTTATAACTAAATGATCTTCGATCACATCAGTTTACAGTAGACACAGTCTCTTACTTTGTGTCTGAGGGTCCAGGTTCATTACTGAAGAATGGAGGCTCTTCTTTAGAATAGTCACTATTCATAGAACGACAACTGGATACCGGAAATTCTGCTCTCTGTCTGTGGTGCTGACTTCTGGAAACAGCAAAAAGGTTTTATTCACATTATATAATTACTGTAAAAATATCAAAAGGACAAAAGGTCTCTCAACACAAATGAATGTCAATAGTTTGCAGGATATAAAGCTTGTAGCAGTTTTCTTACTTTGTGTCTAAGGGTCCGGGTTCATTACTGAAGAATGGAGGCTCTTCTTTAGAATAGTCACTATTCATAGAAAGACAACTGGATACTGTAGACTCTTCTCTCTGTCTGTGGTGCTGACCTCTGGAAACAGCAAAAAGGTTTTATTCACATTATATAATCACTGTAAAATAATCAAAAAGGACAAAGGGTCTCTCACTTTGTGTCTAAGAGTTTGGTTGAGATTTCTTTATAAGAAACACTCTTGGGGCTGTATTTTTGTGCTGACGCAGGGCAAAAATCTGCCACTGTCACCCCCATTCTGAAAAAAACAACACTAGGCCCCTCAGATGTCAAAAATTCTCAGATGTTCCTGTGTTTCTAAAACACGAACAATTTTAACGATTTAACGATTTTTTAACTCTCTGCACTGAACATTCATTTAGCAGCACTTTGTGAACTGTGTCTTAGTAAATAAAACTCTGACAGCTATTTAGTTAAATCTCCCAACAAAGTTTTAGTGAGAAACAAAAACTTTGTTTACAAGTGTTGGGCCTCATACGTCATGTGTATGAGACAAAGGCAGGCCTGCATGCAGTCACAAAGCGTAATAACAAAGAAAGGCGCCAAGTCAAACAAAAGGACTCCGGGCTGCTCAACTCACATCTAGGTGTGAAATCCAGCAAAGCCAAACTCTCGGCTCTCATTGGACGAGACCCACCGGAAAGGCACAGGGACTTCTTCTTCCCGGCCATGACGTCACCAAGAGTATAAACACTGGAGGCACTTTCCAGACCATGCTTCCAGCTGCATGCACAGCTAACGTCAAGAAGTAACTCCTGTACGTATGATGAACTGTAACTAGGCCGCACAATCTCAGCCTCACTGGACAAGTAGAGATTTCTCCATGTTCAACCAAACACGTTACTGGATCTGAAGAAGACTGCTGTGCAACCCAGCGCTTTTCCACCTTTCCGGCAGAAGAACGATGAAGGATAACCCTGCTCATCTTTAACTAGCTGTTTGCTGCTTGTTTGGTTGTGTTTATCACGCTAAACTGATTTGTGTTTGTCCAACAGTTTGGACTGCTGTGTGTAAGCTCGCCATCATGTGTGAGACTGTGGGTTGCATTTTTTTATAAGGACATTCGCATGCTCGCGTGATGTAACCCTACGTGGTTCACGTCCGCCATCTTGTTCCTCCTCCTTCCTATCTCACCCCCCCCTCCCCCGCGCACACACACACATCTCTGTTAGTGCTGTATATTGTCTGGCTGTTTATGACTGCCATTGTTTATTGTTGCTGGTGTTTCATAGCTGTAGTTGTATGACAGATTGATTGATACTGCTAATGTTAACTCTGTTTTACTGTGATAACAGCTTCTTGACGGGGTCAGTGCTCAAATTCAAACCTTCACTGTTCATCCTGTAATGTTAATATCTCTCAGATGTTGACATTCTTGGATGAACACCCCTTTTGAGACTGTTTTCACTGTTTGGCTATTGGTCCCTGACCTCAGGGTGGTGCCCTGTAATTATTAATTCATATTAATAATGTGATTTATTTTTAATAATTGATCATTATCTTCAATAATTATTAATTATTGCTAATAACCAAACCTGCTCCTAACCTAGTACCAACACAAAAATATTAGTTTGACTTCATCATCATCAGTAGAAACTTACCTTGTGTCTGAGCGTTCATGCCTGAAGGATGGAGGTGAGTCTTTGGACCAGTCACTCTTCACAGAAAGATGGCTGTCCTCCTCTTCAACACAATCACGCATCTCCTGCACTTCACTTAGTCTGAGAGTTTCATTACTAACACAAACACACACAGAGAATCAGTTTTATCTCTAAAACCTTTCAAGCTGTTTCTTTATTCATTAAGATACTGACAGGTTTGAAGGAGTGGCCAATGTAACCAATCAAATATCAGATCAGAGAGAAAACATAAACAGGAATGTTTTGTCCATCAACTAATAACTGGAAAAACCAGTCAGTATGATATGAACATAGTTATTACACTGCAAAAAGTTCCCTACTTGAAACATTACAAAATATTCTTTGAACTAGTCAAATGTGATCATTTCAAGAAAGAAAATCTGCCAATGGGTTCAACAAAAATAACTCCATAAGTTTTCTTGAAACCAGCATGAAAATCCATCCACTGTCAAACGCGATCTAACCTTAAAACTAGTTTTAAAAATGAGATTAGATTAGCTTGTTTGGCTTCATGTAAGAAATGAAATGTCATAAATTCAGTTAAAGGAGCTTGAAACTGGATTATTTGTCTCTAAAGTCGCCTCAGTTTATGATCTGTGACTTTTTAACCAGCAGCTACAGGCCGAGCTTTAATTTGGCTCAGTCTAGGAATTCATATCTTTAAACTGTTTAGTTGTGGTCTGATTTTTGAAATAAGCAAAGCATCTTGTTTTCTCATAATAGAGATAGATCCACTTTCAGACTTGTTTTCTGTCAGCTCCAGCTGAAAAATAGACTGAATACATCAAAGTTACCTTGAAACAAGTCTAATAACCTGCAGTGCAGATGCTGCTTGACACGAATCTCTGTCTTTGATAGGAAAAAATAAGTTTTATCATCCTAAAATAAGATATTATAACTTTCTTGAATTTCCTTTTTTGCAGTGTAGGAAACATGATGCAATATGGTGATGACATCACAATGATAAGACATAGAATATTAAAAGTGACTCTGGTGGATTTTCTCTCAGATTGTTCAGTTTAAAGTGAAACAACTGAAATCAATGAGATACAGTTGAATGAAGACTGACCTGCCTCCTACTCTCTGTTTCCTGGAAATGACTTCTTCTGCTGTTTCTGTGGAGTCAGAGCTGTTTGAGGGCGGGCTGGGAGGAGTTTGTGGTTTCAGGAAACCAGTTTTTAAGAGGAGAGTAACAGAAGAAAGGGGGAGGGATCAGAGTCTAGCAGGGGCGGTGCTACAACGTTGAAGCAACACCAAGGAGAGAAGGGAGGGGGAGATGACATCACATATGTCTGTAAACATGAAACATGTTTACAACGTTCTGTTTTTATATTCATTTTTATCAGGACTCATCTCCAGAATAAGAAGTCTGAAACAACAGGCTTGTATATTTGATTTTTTCCTTGACTTAAGGAGCTGAAAAAGTGAAGCATCTCCTTAGTTTTGGAACTCCAAAGGAGTCAAAGGAAGCAGTTTGACTGAAGAAGAAACATGAGTGTTGATGGAAAAACTGAAGGTTGATCCTGTTGTTAACTTGACTGCTTCAGTGTGTAAGTTCACTGGACGTTTAGACCAGAATTTCTACAACTTTTCTGTATGTGATTCCAGCTGGTAGTTTGTTGGTTTGGACAGCAGGTGGTGCTGCTGCATCAATAATGAGCTGAGACTCTGGGTCCTGCTCAGAGTTCATACACACACTCATCACAGCAGACTGCTGTTTGAAACTGTATTTTAATCAAGTTCTGGTACAACTTGTTCAGACAAAATAAAACATCTGACAGCTTTGTTCTTTTGTTGACTGAAAAAAGGAGTTTATAGTTTTTCAAAGTAAATCATTAAGAAGAAGTATTGTTCTTATGTCTGTCTTAACTCAAGTATTGTATCAGCACTAGTATCAAAATATTTCAAATGACTGCAGAACAGAAAATGAAATAAATGAAATCAGACATCAGCTCTGCTTTCACAAACAGAAGAAAGAAGGCTGATAGTTGACTGTTCCACTTTCACACTGATGGTAGATATTATTAGACTGAAATGAGAAGGTGTTACATTCACCTCTAAAGGACATATAATACCACACACACCTGTTTGTCCAGCTGTGGGAGGCAACAACAACTAGAGAGAAGTACTCAGATCTCAGAGAAGTATTATGAGCTAGATGTAGTTAAAGTATTGCAGTAAAAGTACATAAGTATTATGAGCTAGATGTAGTTAAAGTATTGCAGTAAAAGTACATAAGTATTATGAGCTAGATGTAGTTAAAGTATTGCAGTAAAAGTACATAAGTATTATGAGCTCGATGTAGTTAAAGTATTGCAGTAAAAGTACATAAGTATTATGAGCTCGATGTAGTTAAAGTATTGCAGTAAAAGTACATAAGTATTATGAGCTCGATGTAGTTAAAGTATTGCAGTAAAGGTACATAAGTATTATGAGCTCGATGTAGCTAAAGTATTGCAGTAAAAGTACATAAGTATTATGAGCTCGATGTAGTTAAAGTATTGCAGTAAAAGTACATAAGTATTATGAGCTTGATGTAGTTAAAGTATTGCAGTAAAAGTACATAAGTATTATGAGCTCGATGTAGTTAAAGTATTGCAGTAAAAGTACATAAGTATTATGAGCTTGATGTAGTTAAAGTATTGCAGTAAAAGTACATAAGTATTATGAGCTTGATGTAGTTAAAGTATTGCAGTAAAAGTAGTGGTTTGGTCCCTCTGACTGATATATTATTATATATGACATCATTAGATTATTAATACTGAAGCATCAGTGTGTAAGCAGCATGTTACTGTTGTAGCTGCTGGAGGTGGAGCTAGTTTCAACTACTTTATATACAGTTAGCCAGTTTAGTCCAGTGGTTCCCAACCTAGGGGTGGGGCCCCTCAAAAGGGTCAGCAGATAAATCTTTAAAAGCTTTAAAAGCTTGTTATATTATCCATTGTGTCAAATCTTCATCTGAAAAGTAACTAAAGCTGTCAAATAAATGTAGTGGAGTAGAAAGTACAATATTTCCCTCTGAAATGTAGTGGAGTGGAAGTATAAAGTAGCATCACATGGAAATACTCAAGTAAAGTACAAGTACCTCAAAATTGTACTTGAGTACAGTACTTGAGTGAATGTACTTAGTTACTTTCCACCACTGACAACAACAAAGTTAAACATTCAGTGATTTCAGTCAACACGCTGACATTTTTGAATAAAATTAGTTTTCTCATATTTACGGTGGGAATGTCAGTGATTGTAGTCATAGCATGGTCATACAAAGTTTTACAAACAGTCTTGTTTCAGTATTACAAACTTTTTAAATCTAATCCAAGAAGAAAGAGAAAGGTGATGTAGAATTCATAGTGAGTAAAACAGAATCTCCTGACACATCCTTTTTCTAAACACTCATTTCTGCTCTGATGCTCTCAGCTCCAGTGTTTTTATTTTAGCAAGATCAGGAGACAGGAGAAGACTCTGGAACTGCTGAGATATACGTATCAACTCTGTTTCCTAGAAATTATGTTCATATATAACTAAACTGTTATTAAACATAATCTCTGCCTGGATGATGTTCACAGTAAGGTTTCTTTGAATGAATGCAGCTACATTTCTATACGGCTCTGCAGTGGGAGGGGGGAGGTCGGGGTGGATGGGGGCGTACAAGCTGCAGGACTCTGACAGCAGAGACCCGGGTTCACATCCTGAGTCCTGTGTGTGTTCAGGTTTGGTTCAGGTTAGTGAAAGATGCTGCTGTGGCTTAAATGTTCAGAAACATGTTGAGACTTTTTTCTGTATTAAACAGAGACCATGATCTTTGTCTGACCTTAACCAAGAGCTGCCAGAGTCTGAACACAACCAGGAACACTTTCATACTGCTGTAGTTTCTACCAGCTGACATTTTACTGCAACATCACAGATTTTACTGTAACATCACAGATTTTACTGCAACATCACACATTTTACTGTAACATCACACATTTTACTGCAACATCACACATTTTACTGTAACATCACAGATTTTACTGCAACATCACAGATTTTACTGCAACAGCTGAGATTTTACTGCAACATCACAGATTTTACGGCAACATCACAGATTTTACTGCAACAGCAGATACTTTACTGCAACAGCAGATACTTTACTGCAACAGCAGATACTTTACTGCAACATTAGAGATTTTATTGCAACATCACAGATTTTCCTGCAACATCAGAGATTTTACTGCAACATCACAGATTTTACTGCAACAGCAGAGATTTTACTGCAACATCACAGATTTTACTGCAACATCACATATTTTACTGCAACATCAGATATTTTACTGTAACACCACAGATTTTACTGCAACATCACAGATTTTACTGCAACATCACAGATTTTACTGCAACAGCAGATACTTTACTGCAACATTAGAGATTTTATTGCAACATCACAGATTTTACTGCAACATCACATATTTTACTGCAACATCAGATATTTTACTGTAACACCACAGATTTTACTGTAACATCATAGATTTTACTGCAACATCACATATTTTACTGCAACAGCAGATATTTTACTGCAACAGCAGATACTTTACTGCAACATCACATATTTTACTGCAACATCACATATTTTAGTGCAACATCAGATATTTTACTGTAACACCACAGATTTTACTGCAACATCACAGATTTTACTGCAACAGCAGATACTTTACTGCAACAGCAGATACTTTACTGCAACATTAGAGATTTTACTGCAACAGCAGAAATTTTACTGCAACATTAGAGATTGTACTGCAACATCAGATACTTTGGTGGAAAAACAACAACCAGGTACATTGTCTCTGAACATTTCACTCACACATTCAATATCATTTCAATAACATTTTTGCAACTTAAATACGTTCACTAACAACATTTTCTCATTATGTTGAGAGGAAATGTGATTCAGCAGCGTTACATTTCTAACAAAACGTATTCGCTGTTGCAGTTTAGTCGTATATGAACATAATTTCAGAGACAGAGTTGTACATAAATACCTCTGTGGGTCGATACAGTGAAGGGTAATATGCTTCACACTTGGGGACCCTAAAGGAAGTGACACACATGTTTTTACTGCTTCTGGTCACAGATCAGTACAGGATCTGCATCTGATCTCATTCTGTAAACTAAATTTGGATTACAATTATTTATGATAAATATATGATGGATCTCAGGTGTGATGATGATTTTTCACCCATTCCTGTTTACAATGCTGCAGACCTCCTTCTGCTTTTTAATATAAATTCCTGCTGTGCTGGTGTTTTGTTTTTCTGTCCAAATAAACAGTAAAACAAACAACCTGATTGGTCGGTCTGGTGACAGAAGGTCCTCCTCAGAGTTCACAGTGTGAGAGAATCTGCTGCTGACGGGAACACAACCAACCAGCCGACTGACTGACAGCAGCAACTGTGTGTGTGTGTGTGTGTGTGTGTGTGTGTGTGTTGGGGGCTGGTCAAAGGTGAGGTCTAGTTGTCTGTCAATGCTCGTCCTCAAATAGAGTTTCCTCTCTCTCTTTCTCTAAACACAATCCTAACTTTATCGTATTCACTTTACAGACAACAGTCAGTCAGTCAGTCAGTCAGTCAGTCAGTCAGTCAGTCAGTCAGTCAGTCAGTCAGTCAGTGGATTCATCAATAAGCTGATCAGTCAGTTAACAGAATACACTGAACAGACATACAAACACCAGGACTCTCTGACGAATCAAACCTCTGGATCGAGACTGAAGCTTCGACTGATAACATGTAAGAAACACTTTGTGTCTCCTGTTTTTCTACAACTGTGCTGCATTAGTGAAGGACTCTGTGTTCAGTAAACAGTATATAAGTACATTCACTCAAGTACTGCACTTAAGTACAGTTTTGAGGTACTTGTACTTTACCTGAGTATTTCCATGTGAAGCTACTTTATACTTCCACTCCACTACATTTCAGAGGGAAATATTGTACTTTCTACTCCACTACATTTATTTGACAGCTTTAGTTACTTTTCAGATGAAGATTTGACACAATGGATAATATAACAAGCTTTTAAAATACAACACATTGTTAAAGATGAAACCAGTGGTTTCCAACCTTTTTGGCTTTTGACGTCTTACAAAAAGCAGTGTGTAGTCGGGGTCACATTTCAGATGTCTATGAGTTGTTAACAGCTCCACCAAATAGTGATTTTTCCCTCTAAACTTCTCACATGGTTTCATTTCAATAAATGTTCAAATGATCCAATATTTCAGCAAAAATCAAAGATTAGAGAAAAAGTCCAAAAAGTGAAAACAGATTTGTGTATCAGAACTTTGTTTTTTCTTCTTTCCTCTCCCATTAATCATCTCACGACCCCTCAGATTTATCTGCTGACCCTTTGGAGGGGCCCCACCCCTAGGTTGGGAACCACTGGACTAAACTAGCTAACTGTATATAAAGTAGTTGAAACTAGCTCCACCTCCAGCAGCTACAACAGTAACATGCTGCTTACACACTGATGCTTCAGTATTAATAATCTAATGATGTCATATATAATAATATATCAGTCAGAGGGACCAAACCACTACTTTTACTGCAATACTTTAACTACATCAAGCTCATAATACTTATGTACTTTTACTGCAATACTTTAACTACATCAAGCTCATAATACTTATGTACTTTTACTGCAATACTTTAACTACATCAAGCTCATAATACTTATGTACTTTTACTGCAATACTTTAACTACATCAAGCTCATAATACTTATGTACTTTTACTGCAATACTTTAACTACATCAAGCTCATAATACTTATGTACTTTTACTGCAATACTTTAACTACATCGAGCTCATAATACTTCTGTACTTTTACTGCAATACTTTAACTACATCTAGCTCATAATACTTATGTACTTTTACTGCAATACTTTAACTACATTGAGCTCATAATACTTATGTACTTTTACTGCAATACTTTAACTACATTGAGCTCATAATACTTATGTACCTTTACTGCAATACTTTAACTACATTGAGCTCATAATACTTATGTACTTTTACTGCAATACTTTGCAGCAAATTCTACATGGTTTATTCAGTCCATATTTATATTAACGTTAATATTCCCAATTTGTATGTATTGTATTATGTGTTTCTGTGTCACATGTTTTAAATAGTTCCTGACAATGAACTGATATATTTATTAACATTAATATTCTCTTTGTATTGTTGCTCTGCATGCTTTTAATAAATAAATGATCTCAATCACTTTGTAATTTTATCTTATATTCTTTTTTGGGGTGTAACATCTGTCCAGAGACTACAGATTTAAAAAAACACATTTCCAACAGTAATAACAAAAAAAAAAAAAATTAATTAATAATAATAATCAAGTACAAAACAAGTTATAAGTGTTTTAAATCAGATTTCTAAAGACAATAAAAAGCTACGGTAACAATAAATAAAATATCATTATAAAATGATAAAATACAACGAAAGATAATAAAACCAATAGTAAAATCAATAAAAAAAACAAGTCTAAAATTGTGACCTAAAAGAAGACACCGTGTTAGCATTCCCGATCAAGGGAACAAGGTTTAAAACTGTCCCAGTTACAAAAATCAATAACTCAGTTCACCCAGCATGCATTGCACAAAGGGAAAACAGGAGCTGCTCACCTGAAGCAGCTGCAGGAGCATCTGTTGTCTCTTCATTCAGTTTAATAGGCAAAGGCATTCTGAAGCCACAGTTTCATTGTGGTGCATATATGTCATTTTTATTGTGAAAATGTAAAAAATGACTCAAAAGAGCTGTGATACAAATTCAGGTAACAGGTGTTTATTTTACACCTTCTTTAATTTTATATTGATTTCAGCAGCTACTTTTATGAAATTATTGGAAGAAACCTAATATGTTTATATATCATTTGATACAAAACTACATACTAAAAACTAAGTATTTTATGACAGTTAATGAATTTTAAAAGAACATCTACATATGAACCCAAACAGCCTATAATGAGTGTGTTCTTAACAACTGAACCAACTTAACACTTGTCCTAAAAATTGGCTGTTAAATATCTGCAAATTATTTTTAAAATTTCCAGGAAATTAGTATAAAATTAGAGGACCTATAAAATAAAGTGTTACCCAAATTCTCAAGTAGATAACTAGGTTCAGGTGCATAAGAAAGAGCTAGACAGAAGTTTTTGTTTAATTAAAGTAATAAAATGACACCAACAAAGTGCAAAAAAGGTTCAAGGGGCTCAAGTGTTACTGGACATTTTGGACACACTTAGGAAAAATGTTTGTAGTCAGCGTTACATTTCCCCCAAAATACCTGCTGAATGTAAGAAGTTTTTTTGGCAGGAGGAAGGGTTGACATTAAATCAAAGTTTTTAATTCTGAACCTACAGGAGATCATCACAAACCACAGGTCAGACAGAAGACACCAAAGTGAACAGAAACAACAGAGTCCTGCCTGTGAAGAGCCATGTCTGAAGAGGTGACGTCCTTTTTTCAGAGCGGAGACACAGCTGTGGAGACAACCTGGACAACATCTGGACAGCAGAAAAACATCTCAAAAAGTTCCTTCGGACATATGGACAGTGAATACTAGTCAGCCTCTCACTGCCAGGGACAACATCTGAAAAGTAATGTCTGAACAGTAGAGTAACATCTGGACTGTAAAATAAAATCTAGATGGTAGAATAACATCTAAACTATTAAAAAGTCATCTGGACAGTAGATTAACATCTGTACAATATAATAATATTAGACAATAGAATAACATCTGAACATTTTGTCAATAGAGTAACATATGTACAATACAATAACATTGGGCAGTAGAATAGTAACCGGACAGTAGGGTAACATCTGGGCATCTGGTGAGTGGGAATAATATCTGGACAGTAGAGTGACATCTGGATCTTTTTGGGCTGTAGAGTAACATCTGTACAATACAATAACATCGGACTGTAGAGTAACATCTATACAATACAATAACATCGGACTGTAGAGTAACATCTATACAATACAATAACATCGGACTGTAGAGTAACATCTGTACAATACAATAACATCGGACTGTAGAGTAACATCTATACAATACAATAACATCGGACTGTGGAGTAACATCTATACAATACAATAACATCGAACTGTGGAGTAACATCTATACAATACAATAACATCGGACTGTGGAGTAACATCTATACAATACAATAACATCGGACTGTAGAGTAACATCTATACAATACAATAACATCGGACTGTGGAGTAACATCTATACAATACAATAACATCGGACTGTGGAGTAACATCTATACAATACAATAACATCGGACTGTGGAGTAACATCTATACAATACAATAACATCGGACTGTAGAGTAACATCTATACAATACAATAACATCGGACTGTAGAGTAACATCTGTACAATACAATAACATCGGACTGTGGAGTAACATCTGTACAATACAATAACATCGGACTGTAGAGTAACATCTATACAATACAATAACATCGGACTGTGGAGTAACATCTATACAATACAATAACATCAGACTGTAGAGTAACATCTATACAATACAATAACATCGGACTGTAGAGTTTCTGGGCATCTGGAGAGTGAAATAACAACATTTGATGATAGAATAAAATGTGGACAGTAGAATCCACCTGAATGGTCGAGTTGAATTCATTGTAAAAACATGAATTTCTTCTGGATAGTAGATCTGGACATGTGGATTCGACAAGGACAGCAGAATCCAGTAGAGTCTGGACAGTAAAGTTCTGCCTGGGCATTCGAGATCTCAGTTTGGACTTCAGACAGAGCGATCTGATACAGAGAAGAGAAGTAAAAGGAGACACGAGAGGAAGAAGAGGACGAGTAGAGACCACAAGAGGAGAGGAAGAAGGAGGCAGCAGGGGGAGGAGGGAGGGAGGGATGGGAGGAACAGTGTGTAAAGAGGAGGTGAAGGAGGAGAAGAGGAGGAGCGAGGACAGTCTGACATCAACGGACAGAATCCGGCGATACACTGTCAAACAGTTCGGATACAACGTCCTGAGTCTGGCTCGCCGAGGACTGAAGGTAGAGCAGCTCATCCAGCACGAGTACAAGTAGAAGTAGTACTAGAAGTAGCAGCAGTACTAACAGAGGTAGGAATAGTTGTAGCAGTATGTCTGACCTTGGTCTCATCCTCTTCTTCTTGTGGTGCAGGAGGTCCCAGCTGAACTGTGGGAGCTGTTGGAGTTGGAGAAGCTGAATTTGTCTCTCAACAGTCTGAAGGTTCTTCCTCCTCAGTTGGCTCAGCTCTCCAACCTGGTGGTCCTCAACCTGTGGGGCAACCAGGTGAACCTCCCGCCTCCTGGGTTTCTTCTCATTTCCTGCTTTGCTGCCTGCTGTTACCTGTTTTTCACTTCTCCTCCAGTGTCCATCTGCAACATCACACACACAAAACGACAATCAGCATCATAATACAAATGTATGAATAAAATGTCAAATTGTTTTTTAAAAAGTAAAGGCAACAAAATAGATAAATGAGAAAATTGAAGAAACCCATCAAAATGCATAAATACAAGTCTCTGCTCTCCTCTTTATTCTAAGTGTTAATTTTTCCATTGAGAGGGAGCTTGATGGTTCCTCTAACTTGAGGCAGTGAGTTGTTTTTTGCAGGTCTCTCCAGAACACACGAAAATGGAAACAACAAAAATTTACAATTTTTCTTTTCTCATTACTGAAGATACTGGTAACACTTTATTTTTACAACATTTTCCTAAAAGTAGTTGCTGTGTAACTGTTTATTCTTATGTAACTTTGTATTATATGGGAATACAAAATAAATATTTTCAGTCATTTATTAAGAATTTTTGCAAATTAACAACTAGGAACACAAATGTAATGAGTTTGTACTTATTAACTAAACCAACATTTTTTTCTGTTTTTTCTTATAATTTGCCAAATTGCACCACTCATTCAGTAAAATGTCCTACAAATTACCTGTTAAAACTCCACACCTCCAGTTTGTAATGCAGACTTTCTGCACAAGGTGAGCTAAGCCTGATGACATCACTATGACATCATCAGAGTTAATTTCTCTGACAAAGCTTCTCGAGAGCGTCACAATCGTGGAACGACCCTTTAAATCTCTCCTTAATGTCATGAAACTGAAACAGCAGCAGAGTGTTTCCAGGCCAAGGTAAAAGTTTGTCAGAGTGCCTGTGAGCAAGGCAGTCACGCCCCCAGCAGCTGCTCTGTCCTCTGGATAAATAAAGGTTATAATCCCCCCTCTAATCCACCAGGATCCAGTTTCTGTCCTCATTTCAACTTCCTCCTCCCTCCTTCAACCTTCAGTCTGAGAAACAGCACCAGCAGGGTAAAATGCTGCCAGCACCCCCTACAGGCATCAGTGTTCATTACAGCCATTGTTTGTTTGTTTGTTTGTTTGTTTGTTGTGTGCAGCTGAGCAGCCTGCCAGCAGAAATCGGACAGCTGAGGAGGCTCCGAGTTTTATTTGCTTACAGAAACAGACTGACTGAAGTTCCTGAAGAGCTGGGAGCCTGTACGCAGCTGGAGGTATATGTTGGAAATACTTTTACTGCTATAGTACATCTGCTGCTATTCACTGACTACTGATACTGCCGGTTCTGATTACATTCATTTCAAACGTTCCAATTCAGACATAAGGACTTCAGCGCAGTTTGTTCCCTTCCTCATCTGTCTAACTGTGTGTGTGTCTCTTAGGTGTTGAGTTTAGCCAACAACCAGCTGTCCTCGCTGCCTGCTTCTCTCTCCAACCTGACCAGACTGAGGAAACTCAACCTCAGTCACAATCTCATTGCTCACATCCCGGGCTGTGTCTACAACATGAAGGCTCTGGTACGTCAGGTTTCCACACAGCGAGCGTCCTGCTGGTGTGTCCACCCTCACCTCACTGATCTGTCCCTGCAGGTGTTCCTGCACCTGGCCTGTAACCGCCTGGAGAACCTGGCGGAGAACATCCAGGCTCTGGTGGAGCTCAAGATCCTCATTGTGGAGGGAAACAGCCTCCACTCTCTGCCCAAGGCCCTCTGCCACCTGACCAGGTAACCCCACCTCACCAAGTAACTCTACCTCACGAGGTAACCCCACCTCACCAAGTAACTCCACCTCACCAGGTAACCCCACCTCACCAAGTAACTCTACCTCACCAGGTAACCCCACCTCACCAGGTAACCCCACCTCACCAAGTAACCCTACCTCACCAAGTAACCCCACCTCACCAAGTAACTCTACCTCACCAGGTAACCCCACCTCACCAAGTAACCCCACCTCACCAAGTAACTCTACCTCACCAAGTAACTCCACCTCACCAGGTAACCCCACCTCACCAAGTAACTCTACCTCACCAAGTAACTCCACCTCACCAGGTAACCCCACCTCACCAAGTAACTCCACCTCACCAGGTAACCCCACCTCACCAGGTAACCCCACCTCACCAAGTAACCCCACCTCACCAGGTAACTCCACCTCACCAAGTAACTCTACCTCACCAAGTAACTCCACCTCACCAGGTAACCCCACCTCACCAAGTAACTCTACCCTCACCAAGTAACTCCACCTCACCAGGTAACCCCACCTCACCAGGTAACCCCACCTCACCAAGTAACCCCACCTCACCAGGTAACCCCACCTCACCAAGTAACTCTACCTCACCAGGTAACCCCACCTCACCAGGTAACCCCACCTCACCAAGTAACCCCACCTCACCAAGTAACTCTACCTCACCAAGTAACCCCACCTCACCAAGTAACTCTACCTCACCAGGTAACTCCACCTCACCAGGTAACCCCACCTCACCAGGTAACTCCACCTCACCAGGTAACTCCACCTCACCAAGTAACTCTACCTCACCAGGTAACTCCACCTCACCAAGTAACTCTACCTCACCAGGTAACCCCACCTCACCAAGTAACCCCACCTCACCAGGTAACCCCACCTCACCAAGTAACTCCACCTCACCAGGTAACCCCACCTCACCAGGTAACCCCACCTCACCAAGTAACCCCACCTCACCAAGTAACTCTACCTCACCAGGTAACCCCACCTCACCAGGTAACCCCACCTCCCCAAGTAACTCCACCTCACCAGGTAACCCCACCTCACCAGGTAACTCCACCTCACCAAGTAACCCCACCTCACCAGGTAACTCCACCTCACCAGGTAACCCCATCTCACCAGGTAACTCCACCTCACCAGGTAACCCCACTTCACCAAGTAACTCCACCTCACCAGGTAACCCCATCTCACCAGGTAACTCCACCTCACCAGGTAACCCCACTTCACCAAGTAACTCCACCTCACCAGGTAACCCCACCTCACCAAGTAACTCCACCTCACCAGGTAACCCCACTTCACCAAGTAACTCCACCTCACCAAGTAACCCCACCTCACCAAGTAACTCCACCTCACCAAGTAACCCCACCTCACCAAGTAACTCTACCTCACCAGGTAACTCCACCTCACCAGGTAACCCCACCTCACCAGGTAACTCCACCTCACCAGGTAACTCCACCTCACCAAGTAACTCTACCTCACCAGGTAACTCCACCTCACCAAGTAACTCTACCTCACCAGGTAACCCCACCTCACCAAGTAACCCCACCTCACCAGGTAACCCCACCTCACCAAGTAACTCCACCTCACCAGGTAACCCCACCTCACCAGGTAACCCCACCTCACCAAGTAACCCCACCTCACCAAGTAACTCTACCTCACCAGGTAACCCCACCTCACCAGGTAACCCCACCTCCCCAAGTAACTCCACCTCACCAGGTAACCCCACCTCACCAGGTAACTCCACCTCACCAAGTAACCCCACCTCACCAGGTAACTCCACCTCACCAGGTAACCCCATCTCACCAGGTAACTCCACCTCACCAGGTAACCCCACTTCACCAAGTAACTCCACCTCACCAGGTAACCCCATCTCACCAGGTAACTCCACCTCACCAGGTAACCCCACTTCACCAAGTAACTCCACCTCACCAGGTAACCCCACCTCACCAAGTAACTCCACCTCACCAGGTAACCCCACTTCACCAAGTAACTCCACCTCACCAAGTAACCCCACCTCACCAAGTAACTCCACCTCACCAAGTAACCCCACCTCACCAAGTAACTCCACCAGATACACACGCCCTGAGGTAACCTACTTTTTTCAACACTTTGTTTGAACATTTGACTATACCTGTAATTTCTCTAATTCAGTACAATCACCTCATCACATCTTGATTTGATTTGATTTGATTTGATTTGATTTGATTTGATTTGATTTGATTTAATTTAATTTGATTTGATTTGATTTGATTTGATTTGATTTGATTTGATTTGATTTGATTTGATTTGATTTGATTTGATTTGATTTGATCTCTTTCAGGTTGGAGTTACTGAATCTGGACTTTAATGATATTAAGGATGTTCCGCAGGTAAAGATTTACAGCCAGGCTGCAGTGACACTTTTCAAGCATGAAGAAATCTATTTACTGTTGAGGTCAGACTGTAGTTTATGAACAGCTGAACAGGTGAACAGGTGAACAGGTAAACAGCTGAACAGGTGAACAGGTGAACAGGTAAACAGGTGAACAGGTGATAAACAGGTGATGAACAGGTGATTTACAGGTGATGAACAGGTGATGAACAGGTGATTTACAGGTGATGAACAGATGATGAACAGGTGATGAACAGGTGATGAACAGGTGATTTACAGGTGATGAACAGGTGATGAACAGGTGATGAACAGGTGATGAACAGGTGATTAACAGGTGATTAACAGGTGATTTACAGGTGATTTACATGTGATGAACAGGTGATGTTGATGTGATGTGATGATGTGTTCAGGAGATGCACCAGTTGTCCCGGCTGGAGAAGCTGGCCTGCCATCCTCTGGATAAAGGACTCCACATTGTCCACAACCCGCTGCTGAAGCCTGTGAAGGAGGTCCTGGAGGGGGGGCTCAGTGCCCTCTTCAACTACCTGAGAGCTGGGTAGAGGTGGGGGCGGGGCTTTTCAGCAACCTGAAAGCTCATTACAGGTGGGGGCGGGGCTTTTAAACTACCTTTAAGCTTAGAGGCAGGGGCGGGGCTTTTAAACTACCTGAGTGCTCATTAGAGGTGGGGGCAGGGCTTTTAAACAACCTGAGAGCTCATTACAGGTGGGGGCAGGGCTTTTAAACTACCTGAGTGTTCATTATAGGTGGGGGCAGGGCTTTTAAACAACCTGAGAGCTCATTACAGGTGGGGGCAGGGCTTTTAAACTACCTGAGTGTTCATTATAGGTGGGGGCAGGGCTTTTAAACAACCTGAGAGCTCATTACAGGTGGGGGCAGGGCTTTTAAACTACCTGAGTGTTCATTATAGGTGGGGGCAGGGCTTTTAAACAACCTGAGAGCTCATTACAGGTGGGGGCAGGGCTTTTAAACTACCTGAGTGTTCATTATAGGTGGGGGCAGGGCTTTTAAACAACCTGAGAGCTCATTACAGGTGGGGGCAGGGCTTTTAAACTACCTGAGTGCCCGTTAGAGGTGGGGGCGGGGCTTTTAAACTACCTGAGTGTTCATTATAGGTGGGGGCAGGGCTTTTAAACAACCTGAGAGCTCATTACAGGTGGGGGCAGGGCTTTTAAACTACCTGAGTGCCCGTTAGAGGTGGGGGCGGGGCTTTTAAACTACCTGAGGGCTCGTTAGAGGTGGGGGTGGGGCTTTTAAACAACCTGAGAGCTCATTACAGCTGGGGGCGGGGCTTTTAAACAACCTGAGAGCTCATTACAGGTGGGGGTGGGCCTTTTAAACTACCTGAGTGCTCGTTAGAGGTGGGGGTGGGGCTTTTAAACAACCTGAGAGCTCATTACAGCTGGGGGCGGGGCTTTTAAACAACCTGAGAGCTCATTACAGGTGGGGGTGGGCCTTTTAAACTACCTGAGTGCTCGTTAGAGGTGGGGGCGGGGCTTTTCAACAGCCTGAGAGCTTGTTAGTGGCGGGGCTGGGCTTTTTGCTTCCTGTGAGCTTGTTTAAGGTGGGGGCGGGGCTTTTTAACTACCTTATATTTCATTAGAGGTAGGGCCTTGGCTTTTTAACTACCTGAATACTCGTTAAAGGTGGAAGCCGGGCTTTTTGACTACCTGGGGGGCTGAAACTACCTCAAAAATTTAGATACTTATGTAATGATGATGAAGATGATGCAGAATTCTGTAATGTTTTTCTTATTCTAATTATGACTTGTGTTTGTGTGAATGAGGACACAGAGATTTGGTTTGTATAATAAACAGTGACATCATCATACGTGTTTCTGTTATGATTTGTTTAATATCAACACAAAGCAGATTTACTGAGCGAATCTAACCATCAGTATTCTCTCATAGCTCCTGTAGGTCTGAACATTAACTCCACATGTGACGGTGTAACGTGATTGTGACACCATTCTCACTATTTCAGACTTTCCTCCAGATGCTTCCACTCCACTACATTTGAGAGGGAAATATTGTACTTTCTACTCCACTACATTTATTTGACAGCTTTAGTTACTTTTCAGATGAAGATTTGAAACAATGGATAATATAACAAGATTTTAAAGCTTTTAAAGATTTATCTGCTGACCCTTTGGAGGGGCCCCACCCCTAGGTTGGGAACCACTGGACTAAACTAGCTAACTGTATATAAAGTAGTTGAAACTAGCTCCACCTCCAGCAGCTACAACAGTAACATGCTGCTTACACACTGATGCTTCAGTATTAATAATCTAATGATGTCATATATAATAATATATCAGTCAGAGGGACCAAACCACTACTTTTACTGCAATACTTTAACTACATCAAGCTCATAATACTTATGTACTTTTACTGCAATACTTTAACTACATCAAGCTCATAATACTTATGTACTTTTACTGCAATACTTTAACTACATCAAGCTCATAATACTTATGTACTTTTACTGCAATACTTTAACTACATCAAGCTCATAATACTTATGTACTTTTACTGCAATACTTTAACTACATCAAGCTCATAATACTTATGTACTTTTACTGCAATACTTTAACTACATCAAGCTCATAATACTTATGTACTTTTACTGCAATACTTTAACTACATCAAGCTCATAATACTTATGTACTTTTACTGTAGTAGTAGTTGTTGTTGTAGTAGTAGTGGTAGTTGTAGTAGTAGTAGTAGTAGTAGTAGTAGTAGTAGTAGTAGTAGTAGTAGTAGTAGTAGTAGTTGTAGTAGTAGTAGTAGTTGTAGTAGTAGTAGTTGTAGTAGTTGTAGTAGTAGTAGTAGTTGTAGTAGTATCTTTTGTCTGACTGCTGTTGTTGTTCCTCAGTTGGTCCTGTGGAGGGCAGCAGAGAGCAACAAATCCACTGTGAATGGAGGACTGTGATCCAGCTGCAGCCACATCACTGAAATACACACAGAGCTGCATTTATTTACTGAGCGTTCATTTGTCACGTGATGCCATTTAAAGGTTCAGTCAGACAGACACACTCTTCTAAACCAGCTCAGTAACAACATGAAATATCTGCAGGAAGTGTTGCACAGAGAAAATACTGTAAACTTAAATGTGCATTAGATGAAACTCATTTTACTACATATTTCTTCCAGTAGTAGAAGAAGATGTGTATGTCCTCCATCCATCCATCCATCCATCCATCCATCCATCCTGTCATTCGTTCATTCCTCCTTTATTTACACTCTGAGAGGTTCAGATGGGAGTCTCGCTTCATCCATTTAGAAATAACTGAAAAACTCTCTGACGTGTTGCACTGAAGCTTTTCTGTTTAAAGAACCTGTATTCAGCTAAATATAACAAAGTAATAAGACCTACAGATATAACAGTTCAAATACAAATATAATATTAATATAATAATATATCATATAAAAAAGTGTTTAATAAATAACTTAAAAATACAAAACTAAACTAAATAAAGTTTAAATTCATTCAAACAATAATAAATAATACAACTGTGTGAAGTTGCCCCCCCCCCCCCCCCCCGTGTCTCCCTAATATCTCTCGCCCCCTGTGACGTCAGCAGCAGTCTCGCTCTCCGCTCTGAAGACAAACGGAGGAAAAAGAAACGGGAGAGAAACCGGAGCGCAAAGACTGAACCCGCAGACCGGGCTGTGTGTCTACCTGTCTGTCTACCTGTCTGTCTGTCAGAGCGGCAGACAGCACACGAAGAAGAAGGAGGAAGAGGAGGAGAAGAAGAAGAAAGAAGTGGAAGTCGGAGTTAATCAGTAGTTTTCCCTCCTCTCCTCCTCGGAGGGTCTCGGTGTGAACATGGAGCGGGCTGGAACTTTACTGGTCTCCGCTTCTCTTTTACTGGTTTCACTGGGACTAACGGGCGCGCGGGCGGACACCTTCAAAGGTAAGCGGGGACACCGGAGCCCGGGGGTGGGTGGGGGGGTTCAGGGTTAGGGTTAGGGTTGGGGTGGGGGGGCTGTGAACATGGGAGTTGCTGTTTCTGTGTGTCGGCATCCAAGTTTCCAGCTGGAAAATCTCCTCCCTTCATTTCCTCCTCTGCTTCTCCCCCCCTTCTCTCTTTTCTCCTCTTTTTCTCCCCTTTTCTCCTCTTTTCTCCCCTCTTCTCCTCTTTTTCTCCCCTCTTCTCCTCTTTTTCTCCCCTCTCCTCCTCTCTTTTCTCCTCTCTCCTCCTCTCTCTGCTCCCCTCTTCCCTCTCTCTTCTCTCGGACACCTTTCACAGCAGATTCCGCTGATTTCACATGAGAGAAACTTTTCTGTTCAGGCGCCGTCAGAA
The DNA here is from genome assembly GCA_038419695.1 of Scomberomorus guttatus. NCBI lineage: Eukaryota > Metazoa > Chordata > Actinopteri > Scombriformes > Scombridae > Scomberomorus > Scomberomorus guttatus. Next base: position 27,135,093 of record CM076464.1, on the reverse strand, counting down.
ATACTTCATGCAGACCGCAAATACTGCAAAAATACTGCCAGTAAATATTTGTATCAGATATTACTGACACCTCCTGCTGCACACTGATTCAGAAACAGAATCAAATCCATTTTTCTTTCATCATGTAAATCAGTTTGACACTGATGTTCATTAGTGTCGTTATTCCAATAGTATTATTGATCTTATTGATCATATTTCAGTAGATTTTATGTTCATATGTGTGATTCTGCTGTAAGAATGAAGGTATAAAGTGCAGTAGAGCAGAGTACAGATGCAGGACACACAGAGCAGAAGCTGATTTATTTTATTTCATCGTGTACATTTTTTGTATTTTTATCATTGTAAAACTCAAATTCCAACATTATTATTGATCATAATTTCAGCCATGATCATCTGATATAAACTGCAGTGATTCAGTAAAAACTACAAGAACTGAAATATGTTTTTATATCATCAGTGTCTCGTTTTGTTCGACCGACAGTCTAAAAGTCAGAGATTCAGTTTAGAAAACACAGAGAGATTCTGATCGATCAATGACTGAAATGATTGATGATGATCAGATTAAGATAAGAGTTTTTTGTCCACAGTGTGTTAACACACACAGAGATATTGTGTACTGCATGTATTATTTCTGTGTATTTGTATGTATTTCAGTATTATCAGTCACTGCAGTGTGTGTCAGTGTGTTTTCACAGATTTCTGACTCCAAACTAAATATCCTAAAAAAACATCAGACAAATGAGTCAGAAGGTTTTTGTCAGATCTGAGCATCATGTTTTATTATTTTACATGTGAACGTCAGACGTCTGCGGAGGAGGAAAACATCTCAGGATGTTGTGATGATGATGATGATGAAAAGGACAAAACTACAAATATATTCAGTTTAAATCAACAAGAGCAAGAAATCTGAGCCATAATGTCGACTAATGCTTTCAGCTCAATATGATTTGTTATGTGGGAACAATAATAATAATAATAATAATAATAATAATAAGTAGACAGATTAGTTTTTCATCTCATTATAAACTGAATTAGATCTGCAACTAACGACTATTTTCATTATTGATAAAATCTGCAGATTATTTTCTTGTTTTGTCTGTAAAATGTCAGAAAACGTCTTGATTTTGTTTGACTAACGATCCAAAAACTGAAAGATTTTCAGTTTATAATGAAATAAAAACATAACAGCAGATCTGAAACCTTCCAGACCCACTTTACCTACTTTAAAATCACTAAACCAGGTGATCATTGTCTGATCACCTGTCTGTCTGATCACCTGTCTGTCTGATCACCTGCCTCTGGTGTGTCATATCACCTGCGTTTTTTAAGGGTTCTTCACAGCACCGTGCAGGGTTCTGCAGGGTTCTGCAGGGTTGCAGGGTGGAACAGAATCAAAGGTTCTCTGTAGAACAGATGGATCAAACCTGTCTGTCTCCACCTGTCTCTCTCTCTACTTGTCTGTCAAGAAATATATTTATACAGATAAGTAAAACATAACTTAAAATAAATGTATATGAACACTGCAGCATTTTAGAGGTTTGTTCTGTATGTACAGTCTGTGTGTGTGTGTGTGTGTGTGCGTGTGTGTGTGTGTGTGTGTGTGTGTGCAGATCAGCACAGTGCATGAACACACAGGTGATCACATGATCTTCATGGTGGTTGTTTTCTGGACAGAACAGCTCACAGATCTGCTGCTGTGTATTTCACCCAGCAGATATGGAAGTTATGATATGGACATCACAGAGGTCAGAGGTCAGAGGTCAGGTGATCTGCCGCTGAGTATTCTCTTTAGGGGGCTTCTCTCAGGGTCTTTCTGTAGGTGGGGCTTTGTTATGGAGCGTGTCAGGGTCACTTACTCTCTCTTGAATGTTTATAATTAGTGGCTATCGTCCTGATTCTGCTCTGCTGCGTTATTTGGAGTTTTCCGTTGGATTTGCAGAATTCTGCACACAGAGTCTCAGTTTGGTGTTTGTCCCATGTTGTAAAATCTTGCAACCATAAAGGGAAATAGGTTCAATAACGGAGTCCAATATTTTAAGCCAGATTTGAATTGGGATGTCCAGCCTGATGTTTCTTCTCATGGTGTAAAATGCCCCTCTTGCCTCTCAGGTCGATCACAGCTGTGCTGCTGATGTTTAGGCCGAGGCAGGTGTAGTTTTTTGTACTTTCTAGAGCAACTGTATCTTTTGGAGGCCGGGTCTTTTTTGGAATATCATATTTTTTGTCTTGGTTAGAGTCACTGTAAAGGCCCAGGTTGGGGGAACTGGTGCAGAAGATGGAGGTGCTGTTGTAGCTTCTTTGGAGGCAGGAGCAGCAGATCATCTGCAAACAGCAGGTGTCTGACTGGTGTGTGTGCTGGCTGATGTGAAGGGGGTCAGACTCAAGCTGCATCCCTGTCTGTTATACGACCATTTGGTCAAGAGCCGAACGGGGATTTGCTCAAATCATTATTTTCAGCAAGGAGTCTGTATTTTCTAATCATACAGAGGATTTTCACGAGATCCAGTAGTTACTGGTCAAATATATATATATATGTGTGTGTGTGTGTGTGTATATATGTGTATATATATATATATATATATGTGTGTGTGTATATGTGTGTGTGTGTACAAACCAGTCTATCAGTCAGTGTTTCAGTGTTTGAGGGCAGCAGGCTGATTTTCATGTAAACCAATTAGCAACAAAGTAATTAAGGAACCTCTCCTCATTAGGAGTTTGTTTACCGTGTGTGTGTGTGTGTGTGTGTGTGTGTGTGTGTGTGTGTGTGTGTGTGTGTGTGTGTGTGTGTGTGTGTGTCAGTAATTTTCTCTCCACCATCCCAAAAAATAAATCTCAGTGGTGACAAACAAACACAAACATGGACAGGTAGAGACGGACGAGTGTCTGTACGTCCAGAACCTGACTGGATCTGAACCCTGCAGGATCAGCTCTGATCATGTGATACATCACAGCCACCGCAGGAGGATGTAAAGCAGCGGTACACTGCAAAAAAAACGTTAATATTCCAGCAGCTGGGGCACCAATAAAATACTGTAACAGAAAATAACCATCTCACAAAAATACAGGAATTATTTTTTAATTAAAATACACTTTATAGCTTTAATTTCAAAACCTATGAAGTATAATTTGAGGAGTTTTTAAGTTTTTTGACATAAATCTTACACATTTGATGAATATGTAATATCAAAGGAGGATATATTCACCTATAACACACACACATTTTTTATTTATTTATTAAAATTAGTCTATTTATGTGAAAAAAGCTACATTTTCTTTAAAAAAATGGAAATTTAATCATAATTCTCCTCACAAATAGGGCTGCAACGATTACTCAGTTAATCAACAGAAATTTAATCGCCAACTATTTTTCAAATATCTAAACTAACTAAACTAAAAACGCTGCTCAAACTTACAAACTATTTTACTATGGGGACTATTTTCAGCGGCAGATGAATCCACATTTGGTGCTGTAGTGAGTATTTGAGGCAGCAGGACGCGTGTGTGTGTTGATGGTGATGAAGGAACATCGATGTGGCTCATTGACGTGTTTGTAATGAGACAATAAGAAGTTAAATCAGTAACAACAGAGAATCAGTTCTTTTAAAACAAAACCGAACTGCAGCCTCAGGGTGTGTTTGATTTCTCCTCCTGTCCGTCCCTCTCTGCTGCACATATGGAGGGCTGTGGGGGCACAGTGTGTGTGTGTGTGTGTGTGTGTGTGTGTGAAGCAGCAGAGAATGAAATTAAACTCTCCATAGCCCCGTTTCAAGATGGCTGCCACGCCCTAATAACCATGGTGATGGAGCGAGACTAATGAGCGCACCCAGTCGTCGGGGGCAACGGCTGTTTGAGTTTAGCTTGTTGACAGTTTGTTAGTTTGTTAACAAACCACAACGTCTCATTTTTACATTTCTGAGCTGCTGATTTTTTTTCCCCTCTTTTGATGGAGCTAGGCTAACAGTTTACCCCTGCCTCCAGTCTTTATGCTAAGCTAGGCTAACAGTTTACCCCTGCCTCCAGTCTTTATGCTAAGCTAGGCTAACAGTTTACCCCTGCCTCCAGTCTTTATGCTAAGCTAGGCTAACAGTTTACCCCTGCCTCCAGTCTTTATGCTAAGCTAGGCTAACAGTTTACCCCTGCCTCCAGTCTTTATGCTAAGCTAGGCTAACAGTTTACCCCTGCCTCCAGTCTTTATGCTA
>CM076464.1:27095894-27128394 GCA_038419695.1 Scomberomorus guttatus | reverse complement strand
AAAATGTTTTATCATGGAGGGACTTCACCTTAAATCTCAGTTCAACACCTGGACGTACCTGCAGAATTTATGACATCACAACTAGTTTGGAGCCAGTTGTGGTCCAGAAACCAACAATATTTACAGATTCACAGATTCTGGAGTTTCTCCATAATTGGACCATTTCACAGATGGTGAGAAAACTACACAAAACCAGCTTCTCATTCTGGTTTTAATAACTGTCTGCTGTCGGGTCATAAAGGCAGCGATACTTTGTAAAACAGACAATATGATGTTTGAATGAATGAGGTTTTTATTATTGTGTCATACAAACATACTCGGCCTACGTGGCTTTACAAGACACCATGAATTCATATAAACCAGCTGCTGAGAGCTGCAAACACAAGTCCAAGAATAGAAAACCAGCTTGAACAATTTTCACAATCAAATCTTCAGACCTGACGGAAACATTTACAATATAAGAGTGAAGAATCAGAGCAAATTCTAATTATACACGTCTGACCGTCTTTTCCAGGCTTCTGAGAAACATTTAGAAAACTTAAACACATCAGAATTAAGTGTTTTTTATCGTCTGTATAACAGAATATCAGAGTTTCAGTCATCTTTTAAATCATCACCGTTTGTACAAAAGACTCAACAGCTCAAAGACTTTTTTCCTCCTGAATATTTCTGAATCAACAGTCAGAAGAAGAACAGCAGCTCTGCATTTAAAGATGTTTGTACTTTTCTCTAGTTTTTAGATTTGACTCTTGAAGCAGTTTGGAAACAAACTGAACTCAGAAAACACAGAAAACACAGAAAACACAGAAAACACAGAAAACACAGAGCTGTGTGTGATCATATGACTTCTTGCTCGTTCTCAGGCTGCTTCTTAAGCCAATTTAGGCTTTTAGCTGCTACACACACACACACACACACACAGTAACCTTTAATAGTGTTAGTGTTCACAGCAGTGTGTGGTCACATCGAGCCTGTCATCTCCTGGTGTGTGTGTGTGTGTGTGTGTGTGTGTGTGTTAATCTCGCTCTTCATTCTCTCTCAGATCTTCACTTCACCTCTGCACTGATTGAAATAATGAGCTCTGTGTGTGTGTGTGTGTGTGTGTGTGTGTGTGTGTGTGATCATGTTTCATGGAAAGAAAAGAAAGTAGCGAGGAGGTGAAACAAGAAACAGGATGAACTGAAGGAAGGAAGTAAAGTAAAACTAGTGATGAGAAAAGACTGGAGCCCTTTAACAGTGTGAACAGACCAATGTTACGACCACAGTCTGTAAATAAAGATGGACGTAGCGAGGTGTGATGTCACCTGTTGGTTTCATTGGAGCAGGTTTGAAGCCCTGAGTTGCAGCTAACAGGGCAGGTATCATAATCAAGTCACATTAAACTTAGTGAAAATCTTATTAACAGGGCAATAATTTCCAAAATGACCACCAGCACACTTATTAGAGGGCCTGAACTGAGAGACTGAGACCAGAATGACTCAGTATTTGTAGAGAGAGGTTGAGGCTTTCTGAATGGGAGTCAGTTGGAGCAGCTAGCTGCTGTCTGTGGGACTTTAAGGTGCTTCAGCCTCAAGACGTGAAGCTGCTGGTTGGTTTCAACACTGTGTCTTCATGCCCCCTTGACTCTGATAAAGACACAGTCATGTTGAAACGTTGGTCTGTTTGCACTATTAAAGACGATGGAAGATGCTCAGAGAACCCTAAACCCCAAAATATTCAGTTTACTATCATGTAAGACCAAGAAAAGCACATTTGAGAACCATGAACTATCAAAGTTTTTGCTTGAAAAATAACTTTAGTTAATCAGTTATCAGAATAGTTGCTGGTTAATTATCTTTTGATGCAGTAATTGACTGATTGTTGCAGCTCTTAACTCATGGTCATTAAAAGACAAGTGAAGTCAGCAGATGTGGGACAGACAACAACAGAAGAAGTAGAGCTGATATTGTTATTGATTTTCTTTAAGGTATCAAACCACTTCATAGTTTTTCAGTTTGCTCCACTGCAGCATTACAGTCCTTTATTAGTCTGTAATGTGGTTTGTTCTGTCTGTCTCCTCCTTATTACATTTATATGTGTTGTGTTTTTTATCTACATAATGAGGAAAAATTTTAATGAATGTATCTGAAAAACTGATAACAAATTTGATTAGTTTTCCTACAATATCTTGTTGCAGCTAAAGCATGATGGAGATTTTTCTGGTTGTGTTCGGACCGTCACAGCTCCTGGTTAACGTTCAGGAAACATGGAGCTCTTTATGGTTACATATTAAAGGGATAGTTCAGATTTTGTGGGGTTGTATGAGGTACTTATCCATAGTCAGTGTATTACCTGCAGGAGTACTGGTACAGAAGCTAAACCCTGTACTGCTGTGGACGGGACCAGCAGCAAAACGTATTTTAGCCACCTAAAAAAATATCAATATCAGTTTAAGAATATTTTCACTGCTTTACCTGCTGTCAGACAGCCTTTCCCTTTGGCATTACATTTTCTTGACCGTAGAACTTCCATATTCCTACGCATGCTGCGCGCTGTATTACGCCGCAGCAGCACTTTCTGACCCAAACAGCTGATCTGCAGCATCTTAATTTATATGTGACATGTTCAGATCATGAGAAAGCTTTAAACACCAGCTGAAAGTTGTGTCCACAAACGTCTAATCAATGACCCTTTCCTCCTCTCTGCATATTCATTCACATATGATATTATGATATTATTTATGTTAAAGCAACACAAAAATGAATAAAACATGTAGTTAATCTCTTCCTGAATCCAACAACCATCTGAATTTACTGTGACTCTGCTTTTTTTATTACATTTCTCATTCTTCACGCTCACCTCCCGCTTGCAGTTTCATGCTTCATGTTTATATTTCAGTAATTTAAAAAATGCATAAATCTTTGTTCCCTTTAATCTCCTCACAAATCCACATCAGAACTGTGAATTATCTGCAGCAACAGAAGGAGGAAAGTTCCAGTTTTCCACTTAATAAAGCAGGACGTCCTCAGTGTGTTTGTGGTCGGTCCGCGTTGGATTTAAGCCGTTAACAGCGATTCAGCAGGAGAAAGGAACCCCGGCGGGCTGAGGCGCTGAGCCGTCTCCGCGGTGATCGTACCCGGTGGCCTCTGGGATTAATCTGCTGCCTTCAGACGCAGTGTCTGCAAACCAAACGGGGATTAAAGGAGCCTGGATTAAGACTCCTTTTGTTTAACGTGTGAGATGAGATAGAAGCTGAGGAGGAGGATTTGTGTTTCTGAGAGCGCACAGAGGGAGGCTGGTGTCAGAGCTAAGCTCTGTCACTGAGATCCAAATCTCGCTCAGTCCCTGAACTCACCACAGGACAGTTTATACGTTAATATTTCAGCTGCTGGATTCACATACATGGAGAATATAATCTTAACTGTATCATCTTCATTCTCCACAGTATGCAATGTTGTATCAATATATATATAACAAACTTAAATTATGTACCATGGTGATACAATCATATCTGTTATCATTTTATAAAATTCTAATAACAAAGTTTTAATTCCAATCATACTGAAATTAAAACAAAAGAAGCTATTAGCACTTTAATTTACACGTGTTAAACAGTTTTGTCAGATTGAATCTGTTACAGTGGGAACAACAGTTAGATTATTAGGTGTGTTTGCACTGATTATTTCACTAAATATTACAATGCCACATCCAATTCCAACCAAATTTGGGAAACATAAAATACATTTAAATTACTATGATACTATGCTCATTAAAGACGTCACTTGGCATCTGCTCAACATATTAAATCAAGTTACCAATAGCGCCACCATGTGGCCAGTTATACAACACTTTACATTTAAATTGTGACACGCGAGGCGCAGAAGAAAACATCTTTTTGTGGATTAAATTTAGTGTTTAGTAGAAAACACTCTGACTCTGTATAGAACATCTTACTAAAATGAATGACATTTGGCACCATGGATAAATGACTGTATGGATAAATTATTATATGGATAAATGACTGTATGGATAAATGACTGTATGGATAAATTATTATATGGATAAATGACTGTATGGATAAATGACTGTATGGATAAATGACTGTATGGATAAATTATTATATGGATAAATGACTGTATGGATAAATGACTGTATGGATAAATGACTGTATGGATAAATTATTATATGGATAAATGACTGTATGGTCTGGAGGTTGGGGTCATATCATGTGACCATCGCCATGGCAGCAGAGCGTCTCCTTGACAGCAGGCTGTTTGTATTTGACAAAGCGAGACGTTCTTCAGATTAACCAAATTATTTCTCTGACATCAGATTATAAAAGGAGTCAGCATGTCTTCAAAAGATTACAACCCACTGCTGGGAGTGTGTGTGTGTGTGTGTGTGTGTGTGTGTGTGTTTAATCCCTGTCCAGAGATGTCAGTCTGATTAGTGTTGTGGCCCAAATCCCTGATCATATTCATAGGATTATTGTTTGAAGATGTGTGTGTGTGTGTGTGTGTGTGTGTGTGTGTGTGTGTGTGTGTGTGTGTGTGTGTGTGTGTGTGTGTGTGAGACGACTTGAAGACAGAGTGAACTAATGAGACAGGGATTAGTGTGTGTTTGAGTGTGTGTGTGTGTGTGTATTATCAGTATAATCTGTGTTAAGATGCTTCCTGCCTGATCAGCAGGTTTGAAACTTAAAACACTTGTTTAACACGGTCATACTTCTGTACTTGTGAGGACATTGATTGACATCACATGTTCTCTGTGTTCCTCCTTTTAATGAGTGGACAGTAGAGAGATGACAGGCAGCTGGACAGTCTTCCTTTGTTTCTTGAAACGACTGAGGGAACCGTGGAAGACTTCCAGTATACTGCAAATAAAATCACCTGAACCTGAACTTTATCCTTCAGCTAAAGAAGGAAGGAACTGAGGGAGAAAGGGAGATTAATGTTTAAGAGCGTCTGTCTGTCTGTTCAGGGCCCATGGTGAGACAAAAGGAAGGAAGGAGGAAAGGATAAATATTTTATTAAGATTTTAACTCTCTCTAAAATCATAATCATTATGATAATTATCAGAAAAGTGCTGCCAGCTAACAGATAACTACTGACACACACACACACACACACACACACACTCCTGTAGTGCTGTGTGTGTGTCAGTAAACCCTACAGGGACTTCAGGCCCAGGAGCTGCTATTTAACCTATATTACTACAGTAAATATTCATACGCAGCTAATATCTGTGAGCGTGTGTGTGTGTGTGTGTGTGTGTGTGTGTGTGTGTGTGTGTGTGTGTGTGTGATCAGAGTATTTAAATATTAATCCTGTTTCTGGCTCTGTGGCACTGAGCTGAGCTGAGCTGAGCTGAGCTGAGCGCTGAATCAGGCCAGTAAGAGTTTGAAGCAGGTGTTTGCTGAACAGACTCGACATAAACACAGCAACTGACCAATCAGCAGTCAGCTGACGGGCCGGGTTTGGCCTCAGAGTCCAGTCTGGTCTGCAGACAGTTTTCAACTTTATGAGTGTTTTTGGGCTCTGACTCGTTTGGTCCGCTGCTGAGGATCCATTATATCAAAGAGTGGAGCTGAGCTCTGTTACAGGGATCAACATGTGAGCCTCTCTGTGTCTGTGGAGTCAAACTTTTCCTCACAAACTTATAAAAAGTTGAGACCTAATCTGAGGAATATTGGGACGTCGCAGCAGTTTTACAGGGTCACAGAATTTGTTGTTCTCCATATTGTAATTGTCCTGACAAGGAAAGTAGGAGCCTGACAGGTTTTTCACAGGGAAGAAAAATCAGATTAGGCTGATGCTCTTTGAGTTAATTTTATATACAATCTGTCCAATATATGACGCCCTCCATCTTTGGTTTGAGTTAGGTAGTTTATAATGCCATTTATTTATGTATTCATATACTGGTTCTTTCATAATCTAGGATTATCAGGAGGTTTTTTCTTGCCTTTTGTTTACCTTTCTTATTGTTTATCTTTATTGTTTATCTCATTGTTACTGTGTATAATTATTTTTGCTTGTGGTTTGTGTCCAGAGCCTCATCTAAAGCATTTCATTGTACAGATGATGTGTGTTATTCTGCACAAAAAGAACCAGTCATGTTATAAATGAAGAGGTCTGTCTCAGGTTTACTTTCGAGGCAGCGACAGAATCGAGTGTCCTTTGTGTGTAAAAACTTCAGCCGTTCCTGAAAATTTAAAAAATCATCAGAATCACAAAATAAGAAAATGCAGTTGATGTTTATGATAATACTTCAAGCTTTCACAGAGGACAGAAGTGTAAGAATGAACCCTCAAAGTCGTTTAAACAGAATTTTTGCATCTGAAGCAGAAAAGATGATTTCCACGGTGTCTTTCTGTGAAATCAAACTGACACTTTGACTGTCAGCCTGCGGTTGGTGTGTTCATGGCCCTCTGTAAACACCAGCGCTGCTGGCAGGCGGCGAGAGATGCCACGCGGCCGCCTGGCTGAGCGCGCTCAGTGTGTGACGACCTCCTGCTTTCTGAGACGTCTTTGTACTGAGGACGAGTTTTTGGGTCACTGTGTGTGTGTGCGTGAGTCTCCTCGGGCTGCTCAGACTCTTAATATGCCACCAGACTCTGATTAATGATTGGCTGTATGTGTGTCAGAGCGTAACCGCAGGAAACCAAGAATCACCTCTGGGATTGGTCGAGGTTAAGAGAGGTTAAAGACACACAGAGACAGAGAGAGAAGTTAGATCAGTGATTCAAGGAGATATTTTCTGATCTTCTTATCTTCTTTTGCACATTAACGTATGCTTTAAAGTAGGGCTGCAACTAACCAAGTTAGTATGTTTGTTGTAGAGAGACAGACAGGTGAGAGCAGAGACAGGGGGTGGGGGGTGTCTAAGTGCCCCCCAGGCCTGCCTCGCAGCAAGTTTGCATTAGTGGTCGAGCGCCATAAGGGAGCTGCAGGCAAAGAGAGAGAGAGAGAGAGAAGTGCTCATAATGGTGTCTGGTTAGAAGCTCATAGTGAACAAACACTGATCAGCAGCTCTGCTTCTTTACATGACTTCTGTTCATATTATAGCTAATCATTTATCTCATGTCTCATCTTGTAGTTTTATTTCACTGCTCATGTTTTATGTTTTATGTCTAATCTAATTTAATCTCCCACGTGTCAACTCTAATTTAAACTCATTTCATCTGGTTTTGTGTCACCTCGCTTCATCTAACTCTGACCACATGACCTCATCTCCTTTCATTTAATCTCATCTCATTTCATGTTTTATTTCATCACTTATGTCTCACGTTTCAAGTTTAATCTTATGTAATCTCCCAAATAATTTACACTAATTTAATCTCTTCACATCGCATCTCCACCTCATCTTGTTTCATCTCTTCTCTCAGTAAAACTTATATCTGTGTGTATTTCTACAGTCACGTTTTCCTCAGAAGGCTTCAGAAAGTTTGTAAAATACAACATCTTCTGTCCTCCTGGAGCCTCTCATCAAGTCTAATTTCATTTAATCTCACCTCATTTCGTTTAATCTTATTTCACCTCATGTGATCTTTTGTTTCATTTTTATCTCACCTGATATTACCTCATCACATCATCTGATCTCAACTTATCTCCTCTCATTTTGTCTCATCTCATCCTCTTTTGTTTCATTTATTTCTTCCTGACCTCATCACCTCATCTCATCTCGTTACATTTAATCTAATTTCACGTCATCTCATCTTGTTTCATCTCTTCTCTTCTGTATCTTGGCCTCTTCTTTGCTGCCACATTCTGGCTTTTTCTTTGTATCTCAGCTCCTCTGAAGCCAAACAGCCTCACACCTGCTGTTACTGTGTGTGTACGTGTGTTAGTGTGTGTGTATGTGTGTTAGTGTGTGTGTATGTGTGTTAGTGTGTGTGTATGTGTGTTAGTGTGTGTGTATGTGTTAGTGTGCGTGCTGTTGTGTGTGTGTTGTGTTTGTGTTAGTGTGTTTGTATGTGTGTTAGTGTGCGTGCTGTTGTGTGTGTTGTGTTTGTGTTAGTGTGTTTGTATGTGTGTTAGTGTGCGTGCTGTTGTGTGTGTGTGTTTGTGTTAGTGTGCGTGCTGTTGTGTGTGTGTTGTGTTAGTGTGCGTGCTGTTGTGTGTGTGTGTTTGTGTTAGTGTGCGTGCTGTTGTGTGTGTGGTGTTAGTGTGCGTGCTGTTGTGTGTGTGGTGTTTGTGTTAGTGTGTGTGCTGTTGTGTGTGTTGTGTTAGTGTGTGTGCTGTTGTGTGTGTGGTGTTTGTGTTAGTGTGTGTGCTGTTGTGTGTGTTGTGTTTGTAGGCATGCTGTTGTGTGTGTGGTGTTTGTGTTAGTGTGCGTGCTGTTGTGTGTGTGTTGTGTTTGTATGTTTGTTAGTGTGCGTGCTGTTGTGTGTGTTGTGTTAGTGTGTGTGCTGTTGTGTGTGTTGTGTTTGTGTTAGTGTGCATGCTGTTGTGTGTGTGGTGTTTGTGTTAGTGTGCGTGCTGTTGTGTGTGTTGTGTTTGTGTTAGTGTGCGTGCTGTTGTGTGTGTTGTGTTTGTGTGCGTGCTGTTGTGTGTGTGTTGTGTTTGCATGTGTGTTAGTGTGCGTGCTGTTGTGTGTGTTATGTTTGTGTTAGTGTGCGTGCTGTTGTGTGTGTTATGTTTGTGTTAGTGTGCGTGCTGTTGTGTGTGTTGTGTTTGTGTTAGTGTGCGTGCTGTTGTGTGTGTTGTGTTAGTGTGCGTGCTGTTGTGTGTGTTGTGTTTGTATGTGTGTTAGTGTGCGTGCTGTTGTGTGTGTTGTGTTAGTGTGCGTGCTGTTGTGTGTGTTGTGTTTGTATGTGTGTTAGTGTGCGTGCTGTTGTGTGTGTTGTGTTAGTGTGCGTGCTGTTGTGTGTGTTGTATTTGTATGTGTGTTAGTGTGCGTGCTGTTGTGTGTGTTGTGTTAGTGTGCGTGCTGTTGTGTGTGTTGTGTTTGTGTTAGTGTGCGTGCTGTTGTGTGTGTTGTGTTAGTGTGCGTGCTGTTGTGTGTGTTGTGTTTGTGTTAGTGTGCGTGCTGTTGTATGTGTTGTGTTTGTGTTAGTGTGCGTGCTGTTGTGTGTTTTGTGTTTGTGTTAGTGTGCGTGCTGTTGTGTGTGTTGTGTTTGTGTTAGTGTGCGTGCTGTTGTGTGTGTTGTGTTTGTGTTAGTGTGCGTGTCCTCTGGGAGAAGACCTTTTCAGCCTCTGCCAGGCTAAATGATCTCCTTTCTCTCTCTCTGCTGGAGGTTAGAGATGACCTTCTGTATGCTGAGGGTGAGGGGGGTGAGGGGGTGAGGAGGGGGTTGTCTGAGGGTGAGATGCAGACTCTGGTGTACTCTTCATCAGCTGGAGGTGTCATCCTTGACATTTACACCACTCTGTGTTCATGTGTGTGTGTCTAATTGTAATTGTGTGGTGATTTGTTTGGCTGTTTGATTTGTGGGAATATTCAACTAGAAGGAGTCAAGAACAGGAAGAGAGTTTGGTATGTTAACATTGGTGTTAACATACCAAACTCCTCAGAATAGTCTCTTCTGAGAGTTTATTATCAAAACGTTGTAATAGTCAAAGTGATACTGAGCTGAACTTACATTATAATGTGAGTTTTCAGCATTCCTTTAATTTGTCTTGCACACATTCCTGTCACTGATTTTGAGGATCTGTGTCTTTAAATAAATCTGTAGTATGTCAGATGTGAGTAAGGATTTAGTGGTGCAGGTTAAGGGGTTAAAGTCAACTTAATGTTAGTAGGTTTTCACAGAAACACAGTCAAGGATCACAAAAGCTTTGGCAATATTGTTCTGAACTACTGCTGAAATGATATGTTGATTAATAAAATATTCGATTAATTGTCTATCAAGTCAAAATGCTGCTTCTTCTCTGGTGCCAGCTTCTCCAGTGTCTCATAAACTGAATGTCTTTACATTTTTCAACTGCTGAAGGCGTCACCTTGGACTCTAATAAACTAAGATGGACTTTTTTAAACTATTTATATGTAAATAATTGTTAATTATCAGTCATGCAAATAGTATTTGCAGCTCTGTTGAGAACATTTGTGTTTGTAACAAAAACACGTTGAATTAAATGTTAACAGAGATTTACTGAGCTTCAGTAAAATTCGACACCTGAGAAGCAGAAAATCTGCTGCTGTATTGATTACTGCAGTGCACACACATGCACACGCACACACACGCACACACACACGCACACACACACACACACAACACACACAGATTTATGATGATTCAGCAGGACAGAAAAAGTCCTCTAAACGTCTCTCTCTCTTTTCTGCTTCACCTCATTTTTTACTCACTTGTCCTTGTTTCTTCTTTTTTTCCATATTATCCTGTTTTTATCTTCTTTCTTCAGCTTTCAGTAATCATAGATTTACTATTTACTGTTCTCTCAATTTCAACATTTCAAAACACCAGGATCATCATTTTGTCTGCAGGATGCACAAGCTTCACCTACTGATGGTACTGTGAAAGGTTAGATCAATATGAACATGTAACATGTGTATCAACACATCAGACACTCATCTTTTCTGTTGTGTTGGTCGTTTTAAAAAAAGAGTAACTTCTTGTAAAAGTAAGAATGCAATCAAAACCTCAAAAATACTGTATTCTGCAGGGCGGGGGTGTTGGAGGGTTAAAGAATATTTAATCAGGATCTGTTGTATGATTTAGAGCTGCAACTAACAATTATTTTCATTATCAATTAATCTGTTGATTATTTTCTCCATTAATCAAATAGTCCTTTGGTCCATAAAATGTCAGAAAATGGTGAAAAATGTGGATCAGTGTTTCTCAAAGTCCAAACATGACGTCCTCAAATGTCTCGTTTTGTCCACAACACAAAGATATTCAGTTTACTGTCATAGAGACTAAAGAAACCAGAAAATATTCACATTTAAGAAGCTGGAATCGGAGAATTTGGACATTTTTTCTTAAAAAATGACTCAAAACGATTAATCAATTATAAAAATAGTTGGGAACTATTTGACTAAACGTTGCAGCTCTAGTATGATTTACCTGGTTTTTTCTCATTTTTACTACGTTCTTGACTCATTTGTTACCTTATAAACTTGGTACAGAATGACACTAAATGTTTTTTCTAAGATTGTATTGATTACTTAAAGTTGTCTCTCTTATATATTTCTGATCTTTCAACTCTTTATTCTGCACCAGGACCCATCAAAGAACATCTTGTTTGACAACCAAATGTTATGAAAAGTTCCACAGTCCAGGCTAAAGACAAAGGGGGGGTCATGATTTTAGTTTTATCTCCAACTCCAAATTAAAACATGTTACAGACTGTTTATTAATAATTTATTACTCAAATATTTTCATATCATTCTTTTTATTTTGTTTGATTTCTTCATGTTTGATCTTTTTCTGAACTTCTGGTATCTTATCAGCACCTGTGAAGCATATAGAAGTACACATAGTTACCTGTCCTAGAGAACCCTGTAAAAGGCTGCAGAACCATCCTCCCAAGAAAAATGACAGGAGGCGGGTCGGGTGGATGGATGGATAGTTAGATAGCAAAAAGCAGACTGTTCGCTTCCTGCCTCCAACTGTGAGTTGGGACAGTTTTTTTAAAAACCATAACGTTGTGGTGTTTACTGCTGCCATGACGACGAAGGTTGTGCAACTTTAAGAAAGTATAAACCACGTTTCAAGTGATCATTTTAATCCAAACTATGACGTTTCCCTAAACCTAACCAGACCTTAACCAGCGCTGTGACATCATAAAACAACATTACTGTCTAACAGTGATGTGTGACGGTTTTGAAGCTGTATATTACGCTCCTATGGGCCGTTGTGGAGTGCAGGTACGATCGACCTACAGTATGTGGTCTGGTCCTCATCCGTCCTATACAGAGAGCTCTGTAATTGGAAATGGACCTATTCTGTCGTTCTGGTGTGAGGACATGTTGGCAGAACAGTATGGAACCTTCACAGTCCAGGCAGAGTTTGATCTGTGCAGCAGGTCGACCATCTTGTTTAATCTCCTAAACAGAAGCAGAGAGAGAATAGGAACAGAGGACAGATTAAGAACCAGAGTTTCTTTTGATTGCTTGGCTTCTTATCTGGAACACAGAGTCTAATCTGACATGTTTCTGGGTTTATGATATGTCCTAATCTCTCTTTATTCTTACAAACCCTGCAGTGTTTAAAGAAGCCCATCTGTTGATTCTGGATTATTTT
Organism: Scomberomorus guttatus; assembly: GCA_038419695.1. Taxonomy (NCBI): domain Eukaryota; kingdom Metazoa; phylum Chordata; class Actinopteri; order Scombriformes; family Scombridae; genus Scomberomorus; species Scomberomorus guttatus. Next base: position 27,116,216 of record CM076464.1, on the reverse strand, counting down.
CATTTTTAATTAAGATTCACCCTCATTTCCATTTCTGTCTGTCTAACAGTCTTCATGTATGTATCCTGTATGAATATAGTGGTAACTCCAAATGTCTCAGTATGACAGTAGTTCAAGTACAAGTTATAAAAGTTGAACCGGGATTATAACCTCCTGAATCTGTTGAAAACACTTTATAGCTCCTTTAATTTTATTCCTGGATTTCCTGGAAGTTTTCAGAGTAATTTGCATGTATTTAACGGTAAACCTTTAGGACATTTTACAGAGAGGGTGGTGCAATTATAAGGAAAAAAAATCTAAAAACTACATATTAGTATATTAAATTCTTTCTTAAAAACTCTATATTTGAGCACATTTCTTGTATACTACCAAATCACATCACCCTTTCAAAGAAATGTCCCAAGAATGAACAGTTACACAGCAGCTACTTTCAGGAAATTATTTTTTTTTAATGTACTATTTTAAAGAATCTAATTCATCAGGAAGTTTTGTAGATTAATGACTACATATGAACCCAAATATAATGAGGGTCATTTACCCAAGTTTTTATTATAATTTGTACCAAATTCTCTAAAATGTCCTAAGAATTAACCAATAAATACCAACAAATCACTCAGAAAATGTCTAAAGAAAATGGAAAAAAATTAAAGGACCTGTAAAATAAAGCATTTATAAAAAAAAGTTTTTTAATTCCAATATACTGTATTTAGTTTTTTTCCCAACTCAAATATGAAAAAGAATCATCATCAGGATTCAAGAATAAACAGCGCTGACACAGACACGTGAGAACGCCATGGCGACATCATTTTCTGATAGTGGACGTTGAAGGAGGCGGAGCCTGAAGTGGGACATAAAGGCAGAGTGGCAGCTGTTGTCTTCTGGGTGATGAGTTGACAGATTGACAGATGAGGACAGACAGCAGACACACGGAAACACTCGCACCTCCGCTGGCCATTCCCACTCACACATTCACTGCTGCCGCTTCTATTTCAGGCTATTCTTAAACTTAATATGAACATGGATGTGATACAGAACATGAACATCAGCTGTCAGTCGCTGAGACTCTTCTTGTTCAGGTGTGTTTGATGGGAAAGAGTCTTTTTCTTTCTTTTTACTTTAAATGATCATTTTCAGCTGCTCGGTTCTAAATGATTGTTAACTTAAACAAACTTTTCCACATGTTCAAACAAATGTAAGACATGAGCCATGAGGAACACAATACCAATAAAATAAAACTAAACCTTCTGTATAAAAACTCTAAAAGTTAATTTACTTATTTCCATTGTGATCCTGATGAAACTTAAACTTAACGCTGATACAAAGCCTCATTTTGCTAAATGATTTGAAACTGGGATGCAGCCTCTGTCAAACTGAGTTAACCAGTCACACTTTCTGTTAACAGCCAATAAAACTTAAAGCACACACAGGTAGAAGCTGCAGACACATGTTTAGTATTTAATGCTGCATTGATTATTCTCTTTGGTATTGATTTGACTTGGTTGGAGGAAGTTTGGTTGTCTGTTATGTGTTGATGAAGGTGTATGAACTGTATCCAGTGTGAGCCAATACAGCACCAACAATACTGGGTTAATGTTATTTTGAGCCAGTTTTAGTGTTATTTTTTATTTTACTGTTGTGTTATTTACCAAAAATGAAAGCTTGTTATAATCTAGTCTACTGCAGAAAGTGTTCCTACACACTAAAAATCACTGGCTTCAAATTTAAAATCAGTTTGGGTCAATATAGCAGCAACTCAGCATCAGGTTCATTTTAACAATCGAGTTAGTTAGTTTGACCCAGTGTTACACATAACAAACTAACCCTAAGATAGAAGATACACAAGTTATTAATAATCATCAACAAACTGTGACATGTAAGTTTAAAAACAGCAGAGTCAATAATCCAACACTAAAATAAGAAATCACATTAAAACACTACTGCATTTATACAAATGTTTATATACTAACAGAGTGGAAGCAGCAGTAAAAGGAGAAACTGGCTCAGACTGCAGAGGGTTAATGAACAGATGTAGAAATAAAAACATAAACAGGAGACGTTGTGGTTTCAGCAGCTGTTAGCTTCAGAGATATATGTAGTATATCTTATAATGAAGAGTTATAATAAAGATGAAGACCTGTAGAGTTAAATAAATAAATATGACTTCTGGGATGGTGAGGGCTCATAGTGCTGTAATCTAACAATATATATTGTCTAGTTTGCTTGTTGGCACTCTGTGAAATGTTCTCTGTGTGGTGTTTTGGCCCAGATAGTGACTTTAGTTGCAGGAATGTTCTCCTGACGTTCCCATTAGCTCATGAGAACAATACTTTGGAGGGGGGGGGGTTCCGTCTGCGGTGATTTCAGCTGAAATGTCGCTGCAGACGTGTTGTGTCCTGCAGGTTTCCTCCTTTTCCTCCTCCTCCTCGTCCTTGCCAGGAGGAGTTACAGCCCCGAGGGGGAAGGAGAAGGAGGGGGGAGGAGAAGGGGGGGGGGGGGCGAGATAATCTCTATGTGTGTATGTTACAGGGTAATTATTAGTAATTAGCATATTATTCTAATACCGTCATATAGACAGCCTGAAGTGTAGCCAGATAACAGTGATAGCACAACAACACACACACACACACACACACTGCAACACACACACACACACACACACACACACCCAGAGGCACTGGGCTGACTGCTGCATTATTCATGTTTGGCCTGGGGCGAGTTAGCTCGCTGTGCTAACACTAATGCTGTTAGCGCCCAGTTACTGTTCCTACTGGAGATCACAGTTTACACACACACACACACACACACACACACACACACACACACACACACACGGTGAAATATACACACACACATACACACAGTAAAATATATACACTGCACATACCTTCACAAACACACAAATACATGCCCTTGAAAGTAGAGCAAGAGTGTGTGTATGTGTGTGTGTGTGTGTGTGTGTGTGTGTGTGTTGGGTGTGTGTGTGTGTGTGTGTGTTGGGTGTGTGTGTGTGTGTGTGTGTGTGTGTGTTGGGTGTGTGTGTGTGTGTGTTGGGTGTGTGTGTGTGTGTGTGTGTTGGGTGTAGTCAGTCTGTTGAACTTTGTCTCTAATCAGAGTTTCTTTTTATAGACATCAATGTACTGAGGTCATGCTAATGTGGGGAACATGTTTCCTTCTCTACCTCCTTCATTCCTTCTCTACCTCCTTTCCTTGTTTACTTCTCTATCACCTTGTTTCCTCTGTACTTCCTTCTTTTCTTCTTACCAGACCTCTTTGTTTCTCTGCGTCCCTTTTTACTTTAATGATAACTTTTCCTCCTCTACACTTTCTTTCCTTCTGTACCTCAGGCATGCAACGCCCCCCCCCCCCCGAATATGTGTTACTGACAAGACATCAAATTCCCCCAAAAGCTGAAGTTAAACCGACTCCAAACTGCACTGGATGTGTAGCTGCTGCTTGTTCACAGTGTCGGGTCTGTTCTGTCTCTGTGCCCACAGAAGCAGTGGTGTCATAAGGGCCGATCATTGGGGGCTTCAACCCCGAATATTTAGAGCCGAGCTCTGAATATTTTTGGTCTTTAAAGGGAACCTGTTATGCTATTTTGATTCATATATATAATGTCATAATGTTGGATGTTCATGTTGAACAAAGTGTCAAATAATGAGGTGAACATATGTAAAGTAATCCCTGTTAACATCACACAGCAGGCAAAGTAAAATAAGTAGTTTACCTGCTGGAGGTGTGCTGGTCGTCTGCAGCTCTTCATCAAACATCATCATCACTGTGGCCGTTTCCTCCCTGCATTATTTCTAACTGATCTGCTCAACAAACAGCTCCAAATATCTCCACATGTTGTTGTGTCGACTGTTTTTTAGCGCCGCTAACGAAGCTCCAATTTCATTTCCTGTAAATTCTTCACAGTAAAAGTCTTTATTCCGTCATTTAAAAGATTTTAATATGAAGCAGTAAAGCAGGAAATGTTGGGTTTGCATCAGTGGTAACTCAACACGTCTCTGATACGGCTGCACCTGGCAGCTTCCTGAAGCTGGCCAATCAGAACAGAGCGGGCTCATCAGGAGGGGGGCCTTAAAGAGACAGGCCTGTTTCAGACAGAGGCTGAACTGAGGGGCTGCATAAAGGGCCAGTATAAGATAAATAAGGAGTTTTTAACTGGAAATCATGCAAAGCAGCTCCAGTGGAGTCCAAAAAAAAATAGAGCTGGAAATGAGCATAATAGCTCCTCTTTAAAAGCAGATATGCGCTCACACAGAGCTCTCCAACATCACACATTAACTTTCATGTATTTTGCTTTTTACTTCTCTCTCTCTAATATTTCACATCTGTAGCCATATTGAAATATCTGTTGAATAGGCCTACAGTTATTAATGTGACTCAGGCAGGTCTGAAACACGTTAGATTACAGACCTGCTGAAGTGTGAATCTTACAATAATGTCATGAAGGTGTCATTGAATATAATCCAGGATTTTACAGGAACATCAGCAGACGTACTGATGTTCCAGCTCAGTATCGTATATAGTATATAGTACATGTTTCTGGTATAGTAGTACACCTGCCAGTCCACCGTGTCAGTGTCACGTTTTGCCCTACCTAGATGTGAAAAGTACACGCGTGTATACTCAATGCCAACAACTCCATCCAGCGGCCGTAGTAATTATAACCCGGAGAAGTGACGCAGCTCAGATGACGTATATATAAAGTGACAAATGTCCACATCAGGAGGAGGATAGATAGATAGTCAGATGGCAAAAAGTGAACTTAGCTGCAGGAGACCGCTGTTCGATTCCTGCTTCCAACCGTGAGTGTCACTTTTTTTTTTTTTAAACCGTAACTACGGTTGTCGTGGTGTTTACTGTTGCCACGACAATGAAGGTTGGCTAACGTTAAGGACGTAGTAACTTTAATCCAAACCACGTTTCAAGTGATCATTTTGACCCAAACCATGATCTTTCCCTGAACCTAACCAGACCTTAACCAGCGCTGTGACATCATAAACATCATTACTGTGTAACAGTGACGTGACGCTTTTGGAAAGCACAGACAGATGATGTCGTCCTGCTGATTACTGCCGATAGAGTCGCAAATTAGAAAATGCTCCCAACGTACACACATGTACTTTTTAATGCCTAGGCAAGGCCAAACATAACAGTGACACGGTGGAGCGGCGGCTGTATTACGTGCTTTGGACACTCTGTTTGTTATTAAACACCTGCAGCATCACACAGCAGCTGAAACGATAAGTGTGTCTTTAAACTGAGAGAGTGACGTGCACATTTACAGACGAGGCACACGCCAACAGGATTGATCATAATCTAACAGTAATTAATGTTCTGGTGGGCAGCTGTTACACTGATCCATGTTTGTAATGAAGCAGCTCCTCTCAGGAAGAATCCTGAGCTCCATCACAGCTGTCAGGACATTTTTATTTTAGCTAAAAGTCTAAACTCTGTCACAGTATCTGCTGTTACAGTTAACACAGCCTCTCTAATCATTAAAGTTATCTGTTCCCTGATTGGACGGGCAGGTCTCTGCACAGGCACGACTTCATCTAGTTCCTCAGATACACCTGATGTACTCTTCCATACTGGTCCATTTAAAGGGCCAGTTCACCCCTTTTTCCCCTCTCTAATCTCTAGTGTCTGTCCAGGTTTGGAGATTTGTTGTTGTTGAAATTCATACCGAATGTAAATCTACAAAAAGGAATCAGCCTCCATTATTTATCCAGCTGTATGTTTCCTTTGTCCACCTTTTTACTCCTGTACTTTCACTTTCTATCTCGTTTAGATTTCTTCTTTTGTCCTCCTCCTCCTCTCCTCCTCCTCCTCCTCCTCCTCTCCTCTTCCTCCTCCTCTCCTCCTCCTCCTCCTCCTCTCCTCTTCCTCCTCCTCCTCTCCTCCTAGTCCTCTTCCTCCTCCTCTCCTCTCCTCCTCCTCTCCTCCTAGTCCTCTTCCTCCTCCTCTCCTCTTCCTCCTCCTCTCCTCTCCTCCTCTTTGTCCTTTCTTTCTTTACCTCCTACATTTTCTTCCTTCCTGTCTGTCTGAATATCATCTGTCCGTCACACAAACACAATCTGTTGTTTTCGTGCTGCCATCTTGTCTCACCCTCACTGTCACTGTGTGTGTGTGTGTGTGTGTGTGTGTGTCACCAGCTAAATGCCACCACAGGCCACTGCTGTCTGTCAGAGTGTGTGTGTCCACTGTCACTTCCAATCACACACACACACACACACACACACACACACACACACACTGCTGGGAGCTGCCTGTCCTATCTTGTCCAATCATCTCTTCAGGCTCAGGTTTGCAGGCTGTTAGCATCACCACATGCTAACGGCTAACTGTGAGGCTAATCAGTGCTAAAGCCACACACACACACACACACACACACACACACACACTGAGAGCCGCTGGTGTCTGACACCAGATAATAACACACACGTTAGACAGGCCTGGTTGCACACTGCTAATTGGTGAATGTGGGGGGGGCTGTGTGTGTGTGTGAGTGTATGTGTGTCAGTGTGTGTGTGTGTGTATGTGTGTGTCTGTGTGTGTGTGAGTGTATGTGTGTCAGTGTGTGTGTGTGTGTGTGTATGTGTGTGTGTGTGTGTGTCAGTGTGTGTGTGAGTGTATGTGTGTGTGTGTGTGTGAGTGTGTGTGTGTGTGTGTGTGTGTGTGTGTGTGTGTGTGAGTGTATGTGTGTGTGAGTGAGTGTGTGTGTGAGTGAGTGTGTATGTGTGTGTGTGTGTGAGTGTATGTGTGTGAGTGTGTGTGTGTGTGTGTGTGTGAGTGTGTGAGTGTATGTGTGTGAGTGTGTGTGTGTGTATGTGTGTGACACACACACACACACATATATATATAATTTCTTTGTCTAAATTCTTTATCTTGTTTCTTTTTTAACAAGATTATTTCATGTTTCATGTCTGTCAGTCGTTTGTCTGTCAGTCGTTTGTCAGTCGTTTGTCTGTCAGTCGTTTGTCAGTCGTTTGTCTGTCAGTCATTTGTCAGTTGTTGGTCTGTCAGTTGTTGGTCTGTCAGTCGTTTGTCTGTCAGTTGTTGGTCTGTCAGTCGTTTGTCAGTCGTTTGTCAGTCAGACTGATTGCTGGTTATTTGCTGACACACGTGTGAAACATGACCTGTCTGGTCAGTGAACCTGTAATCAGCTACATGTGTCCTGCTGTGTTTCTGCTGCTCACAGAGAAGCGGAGCTGCGTAGTTAACATTCTCCTGCTCACTCTGCGTTGGGTAATACTGAACAACAAGACTCTGTGTGAGAGAGACGGGAAGGCAGAAGGAGTATTACAGAGAAAACCACAGAAAGAGAGAGAGAGGAGTCATTTTCCTAATCAGGACCAGATGGTTTCATTCAGCCTTACATGCTTGAGAGAGAGAGGAAGAAAGAGAGATGAAAAGAGAGGAAGAGTTTGAAAAAGAAGACGAGTGCAGCTCCACCCAGGCGCTCTGCCAGCTGACTAGCAGCAGTGTGTGTACGTGTGTGTGTGTGAGACGTGATTGGCTGGCCGTTAATAGATTACAGTGGAATAGGGATTGGCAGCAGCAGAGGTCTAATCCGGCCCACCAGCAGATAAGCTAAATGTTATCAGATCTCTACGGACTGCGGATGGACTCTAATGGAGAAGATTTCACCACCGCAGGGACGCAGCGAGAGTCTGAGCCAGAGACAGAAAACTTCACTTTCACTTTAGGCCTCCTCTAGTTTCTCCTTTGTTCTGTTTCTTCTAGTTTCTTCTTCAACCATTTTAGCCTCTTTCAGACATGAAATACGTATCGTTGCTGCTTCATCAGGCTGTTAAAGTGACGCTTTTTGTTGCTCAGACAGACTTTTACAGCTTCATTCAGACATGACAGGACGTTCACAGAAACAGACACTGATGCTGCTGATATTTGAGAGAACAGGAGGAAGAGGAGTGTTTCTCTCTCAGGCTGTATCAGGGATGGATTTTCAAACTTCTGTTGCTGTTAAAGTCTTGATGAATGAGCGTCACTCTGCAGCTCCTCACAGTGAATCCACTGATATATTTTCACATGTTTGATTCCTGTCAGCTCTCGTGCTGTATGTAAAGCTGGAGATTCATTTATTCATCCTGCAGCTGTTATGAATGAAAATGTCAAATATATAGAGAGAGACTACGTCTTTTATTCTAGTTTCTTCTCTGTCTGCATTTTACTTCATATCAATTCTTCATCTGTTGTCTTCTTTTTCTGTATTTAACTTATTTATCCAATTTATCATTTTAGGTTGTTTTTTTCTAGATTATTTTGTTTCTTCTTTTTGTCTTTTTGTCTTTTTGTCTTGTTTCTTTTTCATTGAAATTCTTTGTCTTCATTGGCTTGTTTTGTCACATAATTTCTTCTTACTGTTTCTTTTTCTGGATTCATCCTCATCGAGTGTCGACTTCATGCATTTTGTAGCTTTCATCCAGTTTTAATTTTCTCATCTAGATTATTTTTCTAGATTCTTCTTCATCTTGTTTCTGCTCTCACAAGATTCTACTAGTTTCTAGTAAATCTTCTTCATGTGGTTTCTTAATATACTGTAGTTCCTGTTAATCTAGCTTCTATTTCTACTAGTTTCTTCATCCTCTCATCTTTTTCTTCTAGTTTCTTATATAACTCTTTTGTTGTCTATTTTTTGTCGAGACTCTTCTTTGTTATATTTATATATAATAAGGTTTTTCACCATCTACTTCCTTCTTTGTGAGGTTCAGATTCTTGCTACAAAACTAATAAAAGTATGAAAATAATTGAAACACACACATTATTTTATTTTTTCAGTCTCTTTCACACCCATCCACCTCTGCTCGGAGGGGGTGCCTGTCCCCATGGCAACGCGCGCCCTCCCTCCGAGCGCTCAAAGGTCAGAGGTCGCAACCCACGTTCAAATTTCACATCGGCGAATGTAAAAACTTTAACATTATACACACGTACAGTTTGGGTTTCAGTGAGGTCACAGTAACCATGGCAACAGCAACACCCCGACATACATGGGGAGTGATGAATGTGTGTGTGTTTGACATTTCATCCTGACACTCATTTCCTGTTTGTGGACAAGTGTGTGTATGTATGTGTGTGTCACCAACATCACACACAGAACATACAAGCTGCGTGTAGCATGTTACTCTCTGGAGCACATGTCAAACAGCTGCTGCCTCCACGACTCTCTACTGTGATTGGCTGACACACAAAAAGTTTTAGTTTACAGGAAAAGAGAGAGAAACACACACACACACACACATATATACATATATATATATATATATATATATATATATATATATATATATATATATATATATATATATATATATATATATATATGTGTGTGTGTGTGTGTGTGTATATATATACATATACACACATATATATATGTGTATATATATATATATATTTGTGTGTGTGTGTGTGTGTATGTATATATATATATATGTGTGTGTGTGTGTGTGTGTGTATATATATATATATATATATATATATATATATATATATATATATATATATATATATACATTTCCACATTGTAGAACAAAACTGATGACAGAAAAACTATTATGCTAGTTTCTTATTCTGAGTGAAAAAGTGTTAAATTAACTGTAAAAGAAGAAGCCTGTTTGCTTTTATACTCTTGTGGTAGAAGAGGAAGTGACACACCTCACGTCTGGGGACTCTACTCTCTTCCCATTGGCTCACAGTCAGTGGTGGAAGAAGTACTCAGATCCTTTACTGCAGTAAAACTACCAATACAACAATGTAAAAATACTATATTACCAGTAAAAGTCCTGAATGAAAAATCCTTCTACAGTAAAAGTACATAAGTATTATGAGCTTGATGTAGTTAAAGTATTGCAGTAAAAGTACATAAGTATGATAAGCTTGATGTAGTTAAAGTATTGCAGTAAAAGTACATAAGTATGATGAGCTTGATGTAGTTAAAGTATTGCAGTAAAAGTACATAAGTATGATGAGCTTGATGTAGTTAAAGTATTGCAGTAAAAGTACATAAGTATGATGAGCTTGATGTAGTTAAAGTATTGCAGTAAAAGTACATAAGTATGATGAGCTTGATGTAGTTAAAGTATTGCAGTAAAAGTACATAAGTATTATGAGCTTGATGTAGTTAAAGTATTGCAGTAAAAGTACATAAGTATTATGAGCTTGATGTAGTTAAAGTATTGCAGTAAAAGTACATAAGTATTATGAGCTTGATGTAGTTAAAGTATTGCAGTAAAAGTACATAAGTATTATGAGCTTGATGTAGTTAAAGTATTGCAGTAAAAGTACATAAGTATTATGAGCTTGATGTAGTTAAAGTATTGCAGTAAAAGTACATAAGTATTATGAGCTTGATGTAGTTAAAGTATTGCAGTAAAAGTACATAAGTATTATGAGCTTGATGTAGTTAAAGTATTGCAGTAAAAGTACATAAGTATTATGAGCTTGATGTAGTTAAAGTATTGCAGTAAAAGTACATAAGTATTATGAGCTTGATGTAGTTAAAGTATTGCAGTAAAAGTACATAAGTATTATGAGCTTGATGTAGTTAAAGTATTGCAGTAAAAGTAGTGGTTTGGTCCCTCTGACTGATATATTATTATATATGACATCATTAGATTATTAATACTGAAGCATCAGTGTGTAAGCAGCATGTTACTGTTGTAGCTGCTGGAGGTGGAGCTAGTTTCAACTACTTTATATACAGTTAGCTAGTTTAGTCCAGTGGTTCCCAACCTAGGGGTGGGGCCCCTCCAAAGGGTCAGCAGATAAATCTGAGGGGTCGTGAGATGATTAATGGGAGAGGAAAGAAGAAAAAACAAAGTTCTGATACACAAATCTGTTTTCACTTTTTGGACTTTTTCTCTAATCTTTGATTTTTGCTGAAATATTGGATCATTTGAACATTTATTGAAATGAAACCATGTGAGAAGTTTAGAGGGAAAAATCACTATTTGGTGGAGCTGTTAACAACTCATAGACATCTGAAATGTGACCCCGACTACACACTGCTTTTTGTAAGACGTCAAAAGCCAAAAAGGTTGGAAACCACTGGTTTCATCTTTAACAATGTGTTGTATTTTAAAAGCTTGTTATATTATCCATTGTGTCAAATCTTCATCTGAAAAGTAACTAAAGCTGTCAAATAAATGTAGTGGAGTAGAAAGTACAATATTTCCCTCTGAAATGTAGTGGAGTGGAAGTATAAAGTAGCATCACATGGAAATACTCAGGTAAAGTACAAGTACCTCAAAATTATACTGAAGTACAGTAAATGTACTTAGTTACTTTCCAGCTGTGCTCACAGACCCTCTGGAGCTCAGTATATTTATAGTCACACAGCTGAAAACATATCTGACTAACTTCAGAGCGGTCTGACAGTAACGTTTTGTTATTCTGGCTGTAAAGAGTTAACTCTGCTACAACTTTTAGGAGAGGAGAGGAAAGGACTTGAATTTATTGATCAGGCGACTGGAGAATAAAGAGGGCAGACGATCAATAGCTGCACATTATGATTAATTACTGCTGCTACACACACACACACACACACACACACACACACACAGGGTAAATGTGTGTATTTGTGTCCTCAGGGTGTGTTTTCTGTTCCCTGTCATCACTCTGCCAACACACACATGCACACAGAGTGTATGGTATGTGACGGAATGACATGGTGGAAACGTGTGTGTGTGTGTGTGTGTGTGTGTGTGTGTGTGTGTGTGTGTGTGTGTGACAGATCCCCGGAGGTGTGTGTGTTTTTCTCTCATTTCCTGTTGAGGCGAGTCGAGGCGAAGAACGCCCCGACAACAATCTGGTCCCTCTGAAACACAATCTCTGCAAACACATGCAGGAGTGGTAGTAACAATAGAGGAGGCAGTTGTAGTATCAGTATTAATATCAGTACTAGTAGTTTAGTAGCATTTGTAGTAGTATCAATAACAATAGTAGTAGAATTTATTAAATTAATAGTGTGAACGCTGACAAGCATTCACACTATTGTTCTTCAAATCTTTATTTATTCTTCTGTATGTTTTTCAGTCGCTACCTACTCCTCCATACAGAAACCATTCAAATATCAAAAGATGTATAATGGAAAGTCTCTGAGAGGAATGTTTGAAAGCTAATATCTCTAAAACTAAAGTGCTGCAGTATTCATACTTCATGGACAGGTGTCCTGTGTGGAAATGCTGAATATATTAAAACATGGGACCAACAGCGCCACCATGTGGTCAGTTATTACATGTTTTAAATCTTGGCTGATAACTCATGAACCATGAGGCCTATCAAAACAATAATTGCATAGTGTTGCTTGGATGATGTTGATTAGACTGATAAAGGCCACGACCATTTCCGCCTGAAAACCTTTTTTGGTAAACACATTTTTTGCTTCTGTTGGCACATATTTCATCTAATCTTCACCAAACTTGGTACATACCATATTTAGAGGACCCCGAACAAAACTATGAGTTTGTTTTTGGGTATCACTTACTGTTTGTCTGTGACTGGTTACCAAACTGTTGAAGGCGTGGCCTGATGCACTTAACGGGCCATAACTCCTCAATACTGAATTGGATTGTAACCAAATTTAGGAATGTTGTACATGTTGTACTGCACAAGTAACAATTCTACAATTCAACCCACAGGGGGCGCTACTGTAATATTATAACATGATATTTCTGCAATTCTGTTCAGTCTTTAATAAAATGAAACACAAGTACAACAACAAGCTACGCAAGTTCTCCATGAGAATCTGCAGACATACTGAAACATGGCACCAATAGCTCCACCTTGTGGTCATTAGTGAAACACCACCATATTACTTATTAACTACCGTGTCTCTTTAATGTAACATGCCATGTTAACTAAATTCTGCAAAGTTGTACAGATGCTGAACAAGTCTGTAGCATTGTCATCGATGCTTTGTGATTTATTTCAGCTTTCAGCATTAACACGCATTTTCCACAGGAAATGCATTTCTAGTTAAGTATATTGTTGCACAACCAGTTATAGTAGCAGTGATAGTGGTATCACTAAGAGTACTATTAACAGTAACAGTAGTAGTAACAGTAACACTTTCATTCAGCATTAAGGTTAATAAAAGAATGTTGACATGTGTTAGAGACATAACAGCCTATATCACACACACACACACACACACACACACAGCTCTCTCTACAGTTCAGTGTTGGGCGATCAAGAGGCTGAGATTGCTTTTCTGTTTTTCCCTCTGAGAGAGAGAGCTGACTGTGTGTGTGTGTGTGTGTGTGTGTGTGTGTTCAGTTTGTTATATAGATGCAAATTCATAGAAGCAGATTAAACAGATTGTGTCTCGTATCTGTTGATGAGCTAACGCTGCCCTGCGGGACGAGTGTGTGTGTGTTTAATGTGCCTTCTGTTACAAAGAAAGAAAATGAGCCTTCCAGCTATTTAATGTCAACGCTTTCAAATGACAGCTACACACACACACACACACACACTCATTACACTGAAGAGGCTGACGAGGCGTCAAAGCCCCCGATGTCACAACATATATTTACACACACACACAGAATCAGTGTGCGTGAGGGTATGAATGGAGGGATTTAGATGTCTTTGAGTCACAGAGGAAGGAGGAGGGTTTACATCTATTATCTGTGTGTGTGTGTGTGTGTGTGTGTGTGTGTGTAACCAGCAGGGAGGATGCTGGGAAATGGTAATGAACTGGAACTGTCTCACTCTGAAGAACATTATATGTTACAAGCAGCTCTCTCTGTTCTGTTCAAACTGATCTTCGGATGAAAAAGAACATTTTTAAAAATGTTTAAAATCATTTCAGAGTGAATTTAATAATTATATTAGTAACAATAGGTCCATTATATATCACCACATTTATAAATAAAAAAGACATGATTCATGATTAGGGGTGGGAATCTTTGGGAATCTCATGATTCGATTTGATTCGATTCAGAATCAATTCTCAATTGAATGAATAGAGAATGGGCAGTATTTTCAGTCTCTTACTCCACTATACTGTGTGCCAAACCCTTCTCTGGCATCCTTAGGTCACAGAAATGCATAGGAAACATAACTGGCAGTTAAGATACAGGAGATGATCCTGATGAATGTCACTTTTAGCAGAGAAAACTGTGTGAGTATGCAGCTTTTTAATTTTAAAAAGTTAACTACATTAATTTGGAAGCATCTTACAGTCTTCTGCCTGTATGAGAATAATAAGAATAATGGAATGAAAGTGTAATTTACTGACCAGCATCACTGGTTAAATGTCTTTTGTAAAAACAAGTTGATGTGTTTTCTCTGCAGTAAGAGGAAGTTGTTATTAACATCATGTCTGCAGCAGTAGAGAGCAGCCTCTCTGCTGCACCGTCAGCTCCGGGGAAAGCCATCGCTGTCCAACACGCTGAGCGGCCGCAGGGTTTCTGAGGTCAAACAGACTGTTCAGACTTATTTTCTTCACCTCAGAGTTAGTTTAAGCTGTTTAATGCTGCAGTGTTTGTTGGTCAGCCGCTCTCGTTTTGTTACTGCTGTAGTTCGCTGCTCTGCTGTGCTAACATTAGTCTCTGAGTGACGGCGTAGAAAGTTCACAATATACTTCACATTCGTCTCGCAAAGTTAATTATTGAGTCATTAAATTAAAAAAAACCAACCAAGTTCATCTTGAGGGTGAACATGATAACTCAGGTGCTTTTTGTTCTGTTAACATCAAGTTATTACCTAACATTTGGAAAATCGATTTTTTTTATATTTGTGAATTCTTACATAATTCTTATGTAAATCAATTTTTAACCCACCCCTATTAATTATGTTTAACTGCTCCTCTGTGGCAGTGTCTGATTTCATAAACATCATGTAAACCAGAAACCCGGTTTCTCATGTGAATGTAAACGGACTGATTTCTCCTAATATCTGTGCTTTGTTCTCTCTGTCTCTAAAAGCTAAAAAAACGTGCAGAATGACTGACCACCTGTCTGTCTGTCTGTCTCTCAGCCTGTCTGTCTGGTCAGGGTCCAGACTGCACTCTGGTCCAGTCCAAAGATGACGACTTTGACTGGGAGCAGGGAGATACCCAAGACAGGCCAGCCAGCAACCCCTGGATCCCTGCAGGTACAGGTACCTGTCTGTCTGTCTGTCTGTCTGTCTGTCTGTCTGTCGGAAGCACCTGAAAGCACACTCAGGATCATGGATTCTTGCAGTTGGTGTTCCTCAGGGAACCTACATGGGCCCTTTGAAGCTGGAACCAGAAGATCTTCATATCACTTCCCTCTGAAACTATTTTGCCTTTTTTCTGTGAATTTGACTCCTGGAGTGTTAAATGCAATCTGACAATGTTCTGTGTCTGTTTCGGCCTCTCTTAAAGCTGGATACATTTTTAAAGGCAAGCAACAGAAAGTTTCTCACCAACGTCAATATTATTTATCTTGTTTTTGAACCTGTGTAGAAATACTGATGTAAGAGACATTGTTAATTGAGCTGTTTGTTGTCCTACAGTCGCTTGGTGTGATTACTGCACACAGCATCCCAAAGGTCCTGAACTCATTACTGTATTACCTATAATTTATCCTTCTATACTGATGTAATTAAGGGATTTTAAGAGAACAGTTGGAATAATTGATGGGTTGCAAAAAATGTATTAAGGTGCTTTTAATGGGTTTTCTGCACGGAAATTTACCAAATAGCGTCCATTAATTATTTAAAAACTGCAGTTTATTGCAATTTGGCTTTTTTATTTGTGTAATTATGTTTTTAAAGAAATAGTTCCAGTCACTGCACCGACTGTTCAACAAGAAATAGTTCCAGTCACTGCACCGACTGTTCAACAAGAAATAGTTTCAGTCACTGCACCGACTGTTGTTTAACAAGAAATAGTTCCAGTCACTGCACCGACTGTTGTTTAACAAGAAATAGTTCCAGTCGCTGCACCGACTGTTCGCAAGAAATAGTTCCAGTCGCTGCACCGACTGTTGTTTAACAAGAAATAGTTCCAGTCGCTGCACCGACTGTTGTTTAACAAGAAATAGTTCCAGTCACTGCACCGAATGTTGATCAAAAAGAAATAGTTCCAGTCGCTGCACCGACTGTTGTTTAACAAGAAATAGTTCCAGTCACTGCACTGACTGTTGTTTAACAAGAAATAGTTCCAGTCACTGCACCGAATGTTGATCAAAAAGAAATAGTTCCAGTCGCTGCACCGACTGTTGTTTAACAAGAAATAGTTCCAGTCGCTGCACCGACTGTTGTTTAACAAGAAATAGTTCCAGTCACTGCACCGACTGTTGTTTAACAAGAAATAGTTCCAGTCACTGCACCGACTGTTGTTTAACAAGAAATAGTTCCAGTCGCTGCACCGACTGTTGTTGAACAAGAAATAGTTCCAGTCGCTGCACCGACTGTTGTTTAACAAGAAATAGTTCCAGTCACTGCACCGACTGTTGTTTAACAAGAAATAGTTCCAGTCGCTGCACCGACTGGTGTTGAACAAGAAATAGTTCCAGTCACTGCACCGACTGTTGTTTAACAAGAAATAGTTCCAGTCACTGCACCGACTGTTGTTTAACAAGAAATAGTTCCAGTCGCTGCACCGACTGTTGTTTAACAAGAAATAGTTCCAGTCGCTGCACCGACTGTTGTTTAACAAGAAATAGTTCCAGTCACTGCACCGACTGTTGTTGAACAAGAAATAGTTCCAGTCACTGCACCGACTGGTGTTGAACAAGAAATAGTTCCAGTCACTGCACCGACTGTTGTTTAACAAGAAATAGTTCTAGTCACTGCACCGACTGTTGTTGAACAAGAAATAGTTCCAGTCGCTGCACCGACTGTTGTTTAACAAGAAATAGTTCCAGTCACTGCACCGACTGTTGTTGAACAAGAAATAGTTCCAGTCGCTGCACCGACTGGTGTTGAACAAGAAATAGTTCCAGTCACTGCACCGACTGTTGTTGAACAAGAAATAGTTCCAGTCACTGCACCGACTGGTGTTGAACAAGAAATAGTTCCAGTCACTGCACTGACTGTTGTTTAACAAGAAATAGTTCCAGTCGCTGCACCGACTGTTGTTTAACAAGAAATAGTTCCAGTCACTGCACCGACTGTTGTTTAACAAGAAATAGTTCCAGTCACTGCACTGACTGTTGTTTAACAAGAAATAGTTCCAGTCGCTGCACCGACTGTTCGCAAGAAATAGTTCCAGTCGCTGCACCGACTGTTGTTTAACAAGAAATAGTTCCAGTCACTGCACCGACTGTTCGCAAGAAATAGTTCCAGTCGCTGCACCGACTGTTGTTTAACAAGAAATAGTTACAGTCGCTGCACCGACTGTTCGCAAGAAATAGTTACAGTCACTGCACCGACTGTTGTTTAACAAGAAATAGTTCCAGTCGCTGCACCGACTGTTGTTTAACAAGAAATAGTTCCAGTCGCTGCACCGACTGTTGTTTAACAAGAAATAGTTCCAGTCACTGCACTGACTGTTATTTCTACGTTTGTGCTCACATTAAACAAATGAGATGTTAATCAGTGAGCTTTAGTTGTGTATATGTGGTGTATTTAGGGTGCATTGCAGAATACGTGTACACTCACTGCTCTCAGTGTGAATGTGTTGGTGCGTCTCAGTTCCCACGTGGTACCTGAAGGCAGCAGGAAGCCTGCAGCCTTTGTGTTATCTACTATTGACCTGCCACAGTTTCTGCTCTGAGTTATGGACGGACAGCGAGAGTTCACAATGAACCCGCACAGATAAGACTGTGTGTGTGTCTGTGTGTGTGTGTGTGTGTGTGTGTGTGTGTGTGTGTGTGTGTGAGGTGAGTCGCCGTTTGTCACATGCTCACGGAGGTTAAGCCGCTGACGAATGAGAATGCAGCGCTCTTAAATCACTGAGCCAATCACGTGAGAGACAGGCTGAGCGAGGACACACAGAGAGGAGGTGGTTACTGTCCTGTTTAACGTGATTTATATAGAGGAGGAGAGGAGAGGAGGAAGAGAGGAGAGGAAATTGGGAGGAGGAGGAAGAGAAGAGGACAGGAGAGAGGAGAAGAGGAGGAGGGAGAGAGGAGAGGCGGAGGAGAGGAGGAGGAGAGAAGAGAGGAGAGGAGGAGGAGAAGGAGTTTGTCACTTTCTTTCTAACAAACGAGGAGGTTTTTGTGTGTGTGTGTGTGTGTGTGTGTGTGTGTGTGTGTGTGTGTGTGTGTGTGTGTGTGTGTGTGTGTGTGTGAGACTAATTGCAGCCAATCCAGACAATCAGAGAGCAAACAGCTTCTCTCCCAGCAGATTCTCTCTCTCTGGTTCGATCTCCTCCCGGCTGATATGTGGAGCAGTGCGCAGGGCGAGGCAGGGCATTAAATCTAACTAACCTTCCACACAGAGAGGCCGGGCGAGTGAGGCCCACATAGACAGGGAGAGAGAGAGACAGATAGAGCAGGTTGTGTGTGACGGCAGGACTCCAATTCCAATTTAAGATTTGTAGGCAGCTGCTGATACTCTATCTGTGTGTGTGTGTGTGTGTGTGTGTGTGCGCAGTAACACTATCTGCCGTGTTCAGCAGCACTCGCAATATTTCTGTCTCTTCTTTGTGACCATGTGACCAAACTGACCACAGTCACTAAACCACATTTAGACTGTTTCCTTTGTCTCTCACAGGGTACACACGTTTGTACCTGCAGTGTAGCAGCAGTACTGTAGTACAGTTTTGAGGTACTTGTACTTTACTTGAGTATTTCCATGTGATGCTACTTTATACTTCCACTCCACTACATTTCAGAGGGAAATATTGTACTTTCTACTCCACTACATTTATTTGACAGCTTTAGTTACTTTTCAGATGAAGATTTGACACAATGGATAATATAACAAGCTTTTAAAATACAACACATTGTTAAAGATGAAACCAGTGGTTTCCAACCTTTTTGGCTTTTGACGTCTTACAAAAAGCAGTGTGTAGTCGGGGTCACATTTCAGATGTCTATGAGTTGTTAACAGCTCCACCAAATAGTGATTTTTCCCTCTAAACTTCTCACATGGTTTCATTTCAATAAATGTTCAAATGATCCAATATTTCAGCAAAAATCAAAGATTAGAGAAAAAGTCCAAAAAGTGAAAACAGATTTGTGTATCAGAACTTTGTTTTTTCTTCTTTCCTCTCCCATTAATCATCTCACGACCCCTCAGATTTATCTGCTGACCCTTTGGAGGGGCCCCACCCCTAGGTTGGGAACCACTGGACTAAACTAGCTAACTGTATATAAAGTAGTTGAAACTAGCTCCACCTCCAGCAGCTACAACAGTAACATGCTGCTTACACACTGATGCTTCAGTATTAATAATCTAATGATGTCATATATAATAATATATCAGTCAGAGGGACCAAACCACTACTTTTACTGCAATACTTTAACTACATCAAGCTCATAATACTTATGTACTTTTACTGCAATACTTTAACTACATCGAGCTCATAATACTTATGTACTTTTACTGCAATACTTTAACTACATCAAGCTCATCATACTTATGTACTTTTACTGCAATACTTTAACTACATCAAGCTCATAATACTGAAGTACTATGGTCAACTTTTTCCCACATGAAATGTGATTTGGACCAACCAATGGCATTTAGTGTCGTGTTAACTTATGTTATTGCAGCGTGCAGGAAGTGATTACAGATGACTCTTCATTGGTAGTATGTCTTAAAAATCTTATTATTTTTCTTTGCTTGCAATTTTTCCCAATTCTCACAATCAAACATTTTTGGCTGCAATAATCACAAAAAACATAACACAACACAACAATGCAGAATCAAAAATTCAAAAACACAAACAGAAGAGTTACAGGCGAAACAAACTATAAAGTAACATTTTCAATCTTTGTAATAAGCATATATTATATACAGTGACCATGGCGGCCTGTAGGGGGCGCTAGCTTTGCCACATTTGTTTTAAAGCTGACACTATTTAAATGGTGGTTCTGCATGTGTTCTCTGTCAGAGCAGCCAGGAGATCTGAAAAATAACTCGATACAGTCAGTCAGTGTTCTCCGCTGCAGCGCGTCTGGTTTAATACTGCAGCCTCACACACACACACACACACACACACACACACACACACACAGCAGCAGCGAGGCATCGATTGACCAGTGATTGCAGGCTCCATTTAATGTTCTTATAAATGGTACAAGTTCAATCTAATCTGAACCGTGTAGCTCGCTCTGCTGTCAGTGTGAACAACAGTAATCTGCTCTAATACGCTTTACTGCCACACACACACACACACACACACACACACACACACAGACACACACACACACAGAC
>CM076464.1:27075894-27093394 GCA_038419695.1 Scomberomorus guttatus | reverse complement strand
GGCTGCCAGTCACAGCTGTTGGCCAATGGAACGCCACGGTCTCAGGCTTTTAATTGATTTGCTCCAATCAGGGATGACCAGAGGGGACACACACATACACACACACACAGATGCCTTTGGTGTGTGTGTGTTTGTGTGTCTCTGTGGGGTTCAGGGTGTATTAATATTTCTAATAGGACTGTTATCAGCTCACTGCCAGCTGTACACACACACACACACACACACACACACACAAACACACAGTGAAGCTTGAAAGCAAATATAAACACAACACACACACACACACACACACACACACACTGCCTGTTGTGTGATAACTCCCACAATGCCTTTCTGTGTCAAAGAGACCTGGAGGTCAAAAACACTTTTCTGTGCGTGTGTTCAGAAATACAAACAGCTGTAAACAAAACACACACACACACACACACACACACACAGCTGCAGCAGTGCAGACAGGTAAACAGATTTTAAAGGTGAACGAGAGAGAGTGTGTTTGAAGTTTTGGACTTTAGCAAATAAATAATACAAAACTCTGTGTGTGTGTGTGTGTGTGTGTGTGTGTGTGTGGGTGTGGGTGGGGGGGGGGGTTAATTAGTGTGTTAAAGGGTTTATCAGCGTGTCGGCATGCAGGAGATTCACCCAGCCTTTGAACATGACATGGCTCTGAGTGTGTGTGTGTGTGTGTGTGTGTGTGTGTGTGTGTGTTTCAGCGTGCTGCCAAAACCAATTAAAGCCTCTTTCAGGGAGTTTTTACAGACAGTGACTCAAATCCAACCAATCAGAGGAGAGGTCACTCTGACACGCTGGTTCCCTACTGGCCGATTGGTCAGTCTGAAAACTCTGAAAAACATTCTGACATTTTAATGAAATCCTCCTTTTCTCTGTCTGTGTTCTCCAGAGTCACATGATTCATGTGTGTTAGCCTAGCTTAGCACAAAGACTGGAAGCAGGGTTATTATACTGAACATGTTTTTATTCTATTTTAAATTGTTTATTTGTTGGTGTTTTTCACTAGTTCTTCAGATTTAAACGTGTCCACATGCACATGTGAGACGTCTTCAGATCTAATCTTTCGATCACGCTGCAAACTCAGAGGTCGTACTTCTTAATGAATAATTATCTTGTTTTAATTACAGACGCATCAATATGGAATTGATAAATATTGATAGAATATATTACAAATGCAAAAATGTAAATGAGTCAATATGTATTTTTAGATGACACCACAGTAAGAGCCCTCACCATCACAACAGTATGGGAAGAATCAAACCCAAAAAAATGAATTCAAAGTGAATAAAAATAAACTGAAAGCAAAAAAAACCTCAAATGCAAAACTTATGATACAAGTATACAAGAGTGAAACATTTGATTACAATATTCTCCACTTTTCTTCCTCTTCTGTGGTCATTAATTTTTATTAGTTCTGACACAAAGCTCCATGTGTTACAGAGCTGCATCCTTATTGGCCAGTTACTGGGACAGGGACAGGTCAATGGTCTGGAAGTGCAACAAGTAGTACGACTTACCATTAACACCCGCCCACATGGAGCTTTGTGTTGTAATCAAATGTTTCACTCTTGTATAGTTTTATCAGTGAACAGTGATAGCAGCCTTCGGCCCCCGCTCCAGTCTCCACAACATGCCAAATCAAAATGTACGCCATGCATTTATACTATAGTTGTAACCACTTCAGCTTATTATAACATTATATAACTGCAACAACTGAGGAGAATTTATTTAGGGTCTGGTAGCAGTTTACTACCTATATCCAGTTAATTGTATGAATTATTGGGCTGGAACTATCCTTATTATACAGAGTCACAGTATCCTGCTTCTTTACATACAATATAGACATGAAATTAAAGGAAACCTACACTTCCATTAAAATGAAATGGATAATTATAGATGCAAAACAAATTGAACCCTGGTTTGGTAACAAATCAGTATCTTTAAATAATTGGCTTAATGACATTAACAATTACAGGTTCAACCTGGAAATGTATTTTGTTGGCCTTAAACCTTAAAGAGTCCTCTGAGTCCACAGACCAGCAGAACTGAAACAGTCTTCAGTTAAAAAACTAAAAAGTGTATTTTAGTAGGAATCACAGGGCTCCTTTAATTGTCTTTAATTGGGAAATGAAATAGTGAAAGTTGTCCAGCAGGTTGTGTAGCAGCAGCTGTCAGTTCTTCTCCAACAGCCTCCATCTTCATCAGAAGTCTTCCTCACAGCTAACAGCAGAAGATCACATCAGCAGGTGATCTGAGGCTAAACTAGCTCTCACAGCTAGCTGCCACAGCTGCAACCATCTGAGCCCTTTAAAGCTCATTAATTAACAGTTACTGTGTTCTAGCTTTAATACACAATACAAACTATAGCTCACTGTAACGTATATTAAATGTAAAACACACATTACTCCCTAACATAACATCTAAAGCAACATATTCCTTTAGCCTTTAGCTTCAAACAGTATAAACCATGTGAGGTACAAACTTCCTGCCAAAGTCTGCCTAGCATGGTGGCTAATTAGCAATTAGAATGCTAATAAACATTAATTTGGTAGTTAAAACTTACCATAAGGCAGACAGATGTTACACATCTTTAATATGAATGCTAAACTTTGTCTGTGACTATTTAAAAACCACAATAGAAGTGACTTTACAAACCAAATGTGCCACCTGGTTTGCATTTAGGATAGCATGTTTCATTTCTGTTCAATGACTAATGTTAGCTGAGCTGATCTCACCTGCTCTGACTAATACTGATGCTTCAACTCTGATAGTATATAAACATTTGTATGAATGCAGTACTGTAAGTTACAAGTGATTGATGTTTGATTTGTTTCAGCACAACATGCCATTTAAACATGTCTGCTGTGGTGATATCACATGACATTATAAAAAAAGTTATAAGACCAAGAAGTGAAAAGAAATAGTAAATATTTTATCCACACACTAAAAATCACTGTTAAACTGCACCCAGTTTGTGTCGATACAGCAGCAACACAATACTGTACACAGAAAAACAACTATTCACATTTGTATCAAAACTGTCCATATTTCTTGGTGTGTTTTTATGGTTTTTGTGTTTTATGGTTGCTTAAGGGAGCTCGCCGTTTCTCAGTTTCTGTTCAGTAATAAAACGTTTGCAAACAGAATAAAAACACAGATTTCACTGTATACGTAATGTGTGCACAGAGGTAGGAACGTGTCTTTATGTAGCTCAGTAAACTTCAGATAACTTTCTTTTTTACACTTTGAAGGTCGTGTTGCTGTAGATTTCTAAATGCTAACAAGTGACCCTAGAGAGTTAAAGGTGTCCATATGAACAGTGAAAGAGGTTTTCCTCGCTGTAATCATTCCTCCTGTTCATACTGGATATTAAAAGATCCCCTTCAAATGTGCTTTAATGGAAGTGATGGAGGCCAAAATCCACAGTGTGTCCACACAGTCATTTAAAAGTAGATGTGAAGCTTATATGAGGCTTCAGCAGTCTGAGTTAGTCATATCAAGTGGATATCTGCCACATTTACAGTCTTTTTAGCATCAAATTCCCTCTTTGTGTTTCCTCGGACAGTGTTTCCCTGTTGAGCTGCGGTGGAAGTATAGTAACAAAAAGAGGGACTTTGGCACTAAAAAGACTGTAACGTTGAAAGATATCTACTTGATTTGACTCATTTGGACGCTGAAGCTTCATATTAGCTTCAGATAAACTTTGAAATCCATGTTTGCACAGAAGGAGGACTGTGGATTTTGTCCCCCATCACTTCCATTGTAAGTGCATTATGAAGGGATCTTCTAATGGTCAGTATGAACAGGAGGAATGATTACAGCAAGAAAAACAGGTTTCACTCTTCATTTGGGCTCCTGACTGCTGGTTTAAGACACACTTGAAAAACTGTGAACTCGTCCTTTAATGGGAACATACATGAATAAATGTGGGACTGCTGCTTTAAATGTGTCACTAAAATGTGAAAGTGAAGAAGAGTTTGATGGTTTTCAGACATTTTAACACCCAGAAATCACTGCAGAGTTCTGAGAGCAGGAAACACACACACACACACACACACACACACACACATACACTTCCTGCTGGTGTGTGTGTTTGTGTTATTTGTGTAAATCTTCTCAATACGCTGCAGCTGCCTCTCCTCACGTCTCAATTCAACTCTGGTAATAGAATTACCCCCCTCCATCTGTCTGTGTGTGTGTGTGTGTGTGTGTGTGTGTGTGTGTGTGTGTGTGTATGAGCTGGGTCTGATGTGATTGGTTTAGAAATGGTGGGGGTCGTCCGTGATTGGCCGACAGGTGAGAGGGGGGCGGGAGGTTAACAAGAGCAAGAGACGCCAGGACACGGACGAGATCTGTGTGTTAAAACCTGCAGTTTGTTTCTTTTTCTTTCTCTTCACACGTCGACACAAACTCTCCGTTTATTATTCATAAAACGACAACAACACATGAAACGACTGAGAACAGAAGACCAAAAACATCCAGTGAGAACTGAACGTGAACCAAAACCATTAAAATGAACAACAAACATTCCTGTGATGTAACTTAAACTAAATCCAACTGAAAACTGTTTCAGCCCGTCAGAAATATCCCTGAAACACAGCTCACCTGCTGATTAAACATCCCTGCACAACATTCCTCGGTTGCTACGGAAACAGCTGCTACACACACATACAAACACATACATGTATTTTCACACATGCAGACATGACCAAACCAGTCTGGACAATCCTCGGAAATGTGTGTGTGACCTGGTTCAAGGTCTGAACACACACACGCAGAGGAAACGCTGATGTTCAGGAAGGCTTCACTGTTACAGCAAATAAAGAGATAAAGGAAGAAATAAAAAGGCTAGAAGATACGAGGAAAAAGAACAGACAAAAGAAGGAAAAAGAAAAGCAATGAGGAAGAAAAGAAATAAAAAGAAAAATGACAAGAAATGAGAAGAAACGAGGAAATGATCAACAAAAATGAAGAAATGAAAAAAATCTGGAAAACAAATGAAAAATAAACAAATGAGATTTTTTGAAAACAGGAACAAAAAGTAAACAATGATGAACAAAAAGACGCTCGTGTGACAGTTTGAATATGAAACACTAAAGAAAGGAGAAGAAGACAGAAACAGAAACGAACATGAACTCATCAGAGACTATTGTTCTCTCCTCCTCTCCCTCATTTATCTCTCTCCTCCTTCCTCCTCCTCTCGTCTCTGCCGTGATTAAAACTCTTGTTTTTCTAATCGATTCTCCTCAAGGACCATTGATCTGCTGAGACACACACACACACACACACACATTAAAACACACACACACACTTGTAACGTGGAGTTGAAATAAAAGAAAACTCTCCTCTCAGATTAAATTGGGTCTCTGTGGAGGAAATCACTGTTAGTCTTTTTGTGTGTGTGAAGGTCGAGACGTGAAACTCTGATCTGTCATCACGAGAGACGAGGTTTAATATTTCAGCTCTGTATCGTGAAGAATTACATTCATATTGAAGGATTTAACAATCATCTCATGACCGAAACAGTCCAAACATCCATGTTATGAACTGAAGCTCTGATGTTTCCCCAAACCGTCTCTTATCTGATCTTTATATTCATCTGAATCACATCAGGTCCCAACGTCAGTCACCTAAAAAACACCTATAGTTACATTTCCAACCACAAAAACTAACTTTAACCCCGTGGTTATTATTGTAGCCATGACGACGAAGATGGCCTAACTTTAAGGAAGTAGTAACTTTAACCCACACCACATGTTTCTCTGACCTTAACAAAGTGATCATTTTAACTCAAACATGATCTTTACCTGAACCTAACCAGACCTGAACCACAGCTGTCACATCATAAACATCATTACTGTTTAACAGTGATGTGACAGTTTGTCCTGCAGATTACTGCTGATAGAGGCGCCACATTAGAAAACGCTGCTATGTGTCGTTCTGGAGTCACATGATCAAACCACGTATCTGGAGGTTAATGTGGACGACTTGATAGATGTTTTACTGGAGAAAACGTCTCACTCTGTTGATGCTTTTAACTGAAATGAAATGAGTTTCACACACTCATGTTCCCCTCAGGATGAACTGTAAGAACTGTGATCCTCTGACTTTTCATCTGGCGCCATCATCTGGTCAGCAGTCACTTCGGTTTGTGTTTCTTGTGGTTTCCCCCAGTGGCCACTTGTGATATTGCAACAAAAAAATCCAAAAAGCATTTTCCTCACTCGACTCACAGTTAGTTTCTAAATGCTTCACTCATAGAGACTGAGGACAGTCTCCCAGGTTTCACTGTTAAAACTGGGTGGAAACAATTAGAAAGTTTAAAAAAAAACCTGCATTGCAGAACTAATCCAGAACTAATCCAGAACTAATCCAGAACTAATCCAGGGCAGCCCTTCATAAGTAAGCCATGTCCTTGACAAAATGGAAGGGGTGTAGGTTTGTTAGCCGCCATTCTAGCAACTACCGAGCATCTAGAAATCCCCAGACTTCAGTAGGCGGAGATATCCGATTGTCTGATACAGCATAAATCAAAGTACAAAAACAATGAGGTAAAAAAGATCAAATAAACAAATGCAATGAAAGGCCAAATTATATACAATAACTAAATAGACCTACTTACTATTGGAGTTAAAAAATACTGGCATGTCCATTAATTAGCGGTTTATCTGATGCTACAGAGGACAGCATGACTCCTCCAGTGTTCTATGAGAGACTGATATTAGCTACTAACCTCAAAACTGTGCAACAGAAAGATTTTTGTTGTGATTTTCTGGTAAAAAGTGAAAAACTCACCTGCACCTGCTTTGTTCTGTCAGACGCTTCTGTTCATTGTTTTACTGCGTCTGTTGTGTTGATATTAGTTTAAATCACCTTCTGACCAAACTGAACTTGACACTAAAGTAACTGAGAAGAACTTTGTGTTTAATCTCCAGCTCGTCGCTTTCTGCTAATATTAGAAGCAAAAAGTATTTTTTAGGGAAAGGCAGTGATTGCTCCATAAAAAGTACAAAAATCATCCAGCAGCTCTCTGTGTGACTGACAGCTGACTGAAGGAATACTTCACTGTTACTGCTCTCCTGCTGTTGCCATGGAAACGCCCTTCAACCCACACACACACACACACACACACACACACACTCGGCTGTCGCGTAATTTGAATTTCATAGAAACTTTACAGAAACAGACAAAAAGAAAAGTGAATCTAGAGCTGCTCGGGTGATTGACAGCTGTCGTCATGACACAGAGACATGAACACACACACACACACATACACACACACACACACACACACATATACGCAGTTGATGAATTATGGATTTGCTGCATGCAAGTCTTATTTTCTTATCTTCTTCTGTCAGTGATGTATTTCCTGTTTGTTGCTCATTAAACTGGCGCCACTTTCATCTTTTTATTGGCGTCTTTTCTTCTTTATTTAAATGCTTTTATCACACTTTAGTTTTCTGGTCCTCTGTGGCTTTGTTCCGACTGTCAGACTGTCCGCACTGTTATTGGCAAGTGATCAGATCAAATTTGTGTGTCCAGACATCACCAACCCATCTGCATGGGTTGCTGTGGTAACGACGCAGGTGTCAGTAACATGAGCATGAGCAATGGAGATCCATGATCTCGTCCTCCAAACACTCGCACTGTTATGTGGCGGCGCAGAACCGGACAAACGTATTGTCCTCCCACCGCTCTGCTAGTAGCAGCATGGATTCTGCTCAGGCTCTCTGATGCACCTCCGTCTCTCTGGACTGGACACGGTCATTGTGTCTCGTGTTGCGAATGACGCAAAAGACACTTTGAAATGCGATGTGAGCGTCCAGACTGAGATGCATCTGTAGAAATCTGATTGGAATCATTTCAAACCACCTCCAAATGTGGCTTGTGTTTGTCCAGACTTTCTAAAATCAATCTGGATACAATCTGGATACAATCTGGATACAATCTGGATATAATCTGGATACAATCTGGATATAATCTGGATATAATCTGGATACAATCTGGATACAATCTGGAAATGCCAAAACCAGATTTGGGCGGGCAGTGTGAACGAAGCCTTTCTCTGCAGCTTTTGAAGTTTTTTATTTTTTTTTATTTTTATTTTAGCACATTTTTCTGTTGTTCTTCATTAATATTATTTTCATCCTTTTTTGTTTATCTGTTGCTCAAAAACTGTTTATGCTACATATAATGTTCATTTATGTGTGTGTAATCTAGCTATTCCTGAAAAACATGATATTTTAACAGTTTCTATTTATCTTCTCTGACAGTTTTAATGTGAACAGACGGCTGAATGTCTGCTTCACTTTTCTCATTAATAACTGCTTTACTTTTTGAGTTATTAGAGAGCTGCTGTATGTATTTTATCAGTTACATTTGAAGTCATTCAGTCTTATTGTATTTATAACACAGAAGCTTTAAACAGTGTGAACTCTGAGTTCATTATGATGAGTTTAATAATTATATTAAAGCTTCTCTGCTGTTTTTATTCACTTTGATGTTAATGTTCATCAAATTTATAATTTGATGAATGAAATAAATTACAAATTTTTATCATTTATAATTTTTTTACAGTCGGCTGGTCGACATCAATAAAATTTTCAACAAAACAATAAATAATAACTAATATAAATAAATAATAAATCTGTTTTTATTTGGTCAAAAACCACTTTTGACTCTTTAACAGTAAAAATAATAAATTAGAATTTAAATTAATTTAAATTTTGAAGGCTTTTAAAGGCTTTTATTTTTCTGTTCTGTCACTTCCTGTCCGCAGGTTCCTCCTTCCTGTTTGTCAACACGTCGGGGCGTTACAGCAGTCAGCGCGCTCAGCTGCTGCTGCCGCCGCTCAAAGAGAACGACACGCACTGTGTCAGCTTCCTGTTCTACCAGGCGGGAGGCCGCGAGGGCGCTGCGCCCGCCACACTCAATGTCTACATCAAAGGTACAAATACTGCAACAAGTACTGCAGTAATACACACATATTGCAGCACACTTAAAATGTCAAAGGTACAGTAGTACACTGAAGTACAAATACTACTGCAGTAATATTAAAAGACAGACACAGTAACATCTATCTCAAAGGTACAAATACTTCACACTGAAATACTGCATCAGAAGGTTCAGTGGTTCTCTGAAGGTACTGCAACATAGTACTAATTATTAGTACTATTATATACTCTACTAAATATTTCAACAAAGTACTAATGCACACTGACAAACTGCAAGACAGTACTGCATTACTATACACTACATTACTGCAACAGAGTAATATGTTACTGAAATACTACAACAGAGTACTACATCACTACTTCAAGCTCAAGCTTGATTGATTGATTGATTGATTGATATGGGCTAAGACAGTAATAACCACTTATATAAACTATAATAACCAGTAATAACCAGTAATGACGGTCACATGACAGACGGTGCTGTACAGTTCCACAGATGCAGAAAACCCTTCATCCAGTTACATGGCAGAGATG
The DNA here is from genome assembly GCA_038419695.1 of Scomberomorus guttatus. Taxonomy (NCBI): domain Eukaryota; kingdom Metazoa; phylum Chordata; class Actinopteri; order Scombriformes; family Scombridae; genus Scomberomorus; species Scomberomorus guttatus. The sequence goes on along the minus strand of CM076464.1, from coordinate 27,083,894 downwards.
TTCTCTGTCTGTCCTCTGTCTGTTCTCTGTCTGTCCTCTGTCTGTTCTCTGTCTGTTCTCTGTCTGTCCTCTGTCTGTTCTCTGTTTGTTCTGATGGATGCAGTGTTCAATGTCTGTTCTGATGGATGCAGTGTTCTCTGTCTGTTCTCTGTCTGTTCTGATGGATGCAGTGTTCTCTGTCTGTTCTCTGTATGTTCTGATGGATGCAGTGTTCTCTGTCTGTTCTCTGTCTGTTCTGATGGATGCAGTGTTCTCTGTCTGTTCTCTGTCTGTTCTGATGGATGCAGTGTTCTCTGTCTGTTCTCTGTCTGTTCTCTGTCTGTTCTCTGTCTGTCCTCTGTCTGTTCTCTGTCTGTTCTCTGTCTGTTCTCTGTCTGTCCTCTGTCTGTTCTCTGTTTGTTCTGATGGATGCAGTGTTCAATGTCTGTTCTCTGTCTGTTCTGATGGATGCAGTGTTCTCTGTCTGTCCTCTGTCTGTTCTCTGTCTGTCCTCTGTCTGTTCTCTGTCTGTTCTCTGTCTGTTCTCTGTTTGTTCTGATGGATGCAGTGTTCAATGTCTGTTCTCTGTCTGTTCTGATGGATGCGGTGTTCCCCTGTCTGTTCTCTGTCTGTCCTCTGTCTGTTCTCTGTCTGTTCTCTGTCTGTTCTCTGTCTGTTCTCTGTCTGTCCTCTGTCTGTTCTCTGTCTGTCCTCTGTCTGTTCTCTGTCTGTTCTCTGTCTGTTCTCTGTTTGTTCTGATGGATGCAGTGTTCTCTGTCTGTCCTCTGTCTGTTCTCTGTCTGTCCTCTGTCTGTTCTCTGTCTGTCCTCTGTCTGTTGTCTGTCTGTTCTCTGTCTGTTCTCTGTTTGTTCTGATGGATGCAGTGTTCAATGTCTGTTCTCTGTCTGTTCTGATGGATGCGGTGTTCCCCTGTCTGTTCTCTGTCTGTCCTCTGTCTGTTCTCTGTCTGTCCTCTGTCTGTTCTCTGTCTGTTCTCTGTCTGTTCTCTGTCTGTTCTCTGTCTGTCCTCTGTCTGTTCTCTGTCTGTCCTCTGTCTGTTCTCTGTTTGTTCTGATGGATGCAGTGTTCAATGTCTGTTCTCTGTCTGTTCTGATGGATGCAGTGTTCTCTGTCTGTTCTCTGTCTGTTCTGATGGATGCAGTATTCTCTGTCTGTTCTCTGTTCTGATGGATGCAGTGTTCTCTGTCTGTTCTCTGTATGTTCTGATGGATGCAGTGTTCTCTGTCTGTTCTCTGTCTGTTCTGATGGTTGCAGTGTTCTCTGTCCGTTCTCTGTCTGTTCTAATGGATGCAGTGTTCTCTGTCTGTTCTGATGGATGCAGTGTTCTCTGTCTGTTCTCTGTCTGTTCTCTGTCTGTTCTGATGGATGCAGTATTCTCTGTCTGTTCTCTGTTCTGATGGATGCAGTGTTCTCTGTCTGTTCTCTGTCTGTTCTGATGGATGCAGTATTCTCTGTCTGTTCTCTGTTCTGATGGATGCAGTGTTCTCTGTCTGTTCTCTGTCTGTTCTGATGGATGCAGTGTTCTCTGTATGTTCTGATGGATGCAGTGTTCTCTGTCTGTTCTGATGGATGCAGTGTTCTCTGTCTGTTCTCTGTCTGTTCTGATGGATGCAGTGTTCTCTGTCTGTTCTGATGGATGCAGTGCTCTCTGTCTGTTCTCTGTCTGTTCTGATGGATGCAGTGTTCTCTGTCTGTTCTCTGTCTGTTCTGATGGATGCAGTGTTCTCTGTCTGTTCTCTGTATGTTCTGATGGATGCAGTGTTCTCTGTCTGTTCTGATGGATGCAGTGTTCTCTGTCTGTTCTCTGTCTGTTCTGATGGATGCAGTGTTCTCTGTCTGTTCTCTGTCTGTTCTGATGGATGCAGTGTTCTCTGTCTGTTCTCTGTCTGTTCTGATGGATGCAGTGTTCTCTGTTGGTTCTCTGTTCTGATGGATGCAGTGTTCTCTGTCTGTTCTCTGTCTGTTCTGATGGATGCAGTGTTCTCTGTATGTTCTGATGGATGCAGTGTTCTCTGTCTGTTCTGATGGATGCAGTGTTCTCTGTCTGTTCTCTGTCTGTTCTGATGGATGCAGTGTTCTCTGTCTGTTCTCTGTATGTTCTGATGGATGCAGTGTTCTCTGTCTGTTCTCTGTCTGTTCTGATGGATGCAGTGTTCTCTGTCTGTTCTCTGTCTGTTCTGATGGATGCAGTGTTCTCTGTCTGTTCTCTGTCTGTTCTGATGGATGCAGTGTTCTCTGTATGTTCTGATGGATGCAGTGTTCTCTGTCTGTTCTCTGTCTGTTCTGATGGATGCAGTGTTCTCTGTCTGTTCTCTGTCTGTTCTGATGGATGCAGTGTTCTCTGTCTGTTCTCTGTCTGTTCTGATGGATGCAGTGTTCTCTGTTGGTTCTCTGTTCTGATGGATGCAGTGTTCTCTGTCTGTTCTCTGTCTGTTCTGATGGATGCAGTGTTCTCTGTCTGTTCTGATGGATGCAGTGTTCTCTGTCTGTTCTGATGGATGCAGTGTTCTCTGTCTGTTCTCTGTCTGTTCTGATGGATGCAGTGTTCTCTGTCTGTTCTCTGTATGTTCTGATGGATGCAGTGTTCTCTGTCTGTTCTCTGTCTGTTCTGATGGATGCAGTGTTCTCTGTCTGTTCTCTGTCTGTTCTGATGGATGCAGTGTTCTCTGTCTGTTCTCTGTCTGTTCTGATGGATGCAGTGTTCTCTGTATGTTCTGATGGATGCAGTGTTCTCTGTCTGTTCTGATGGATGCAGTGTTCTCTGTCTGTTCTCTGTCTGTTCTGATGGATGCAGTGTTCTCTGTATGTTCTGATGGATGCAGTGTTCTCTGTCTGTTCTCTGTCTGTTCTGATGGATGCAGTGTTCTCTGTATGTTCTGATGGATGCAGTGTTCTCTGTCTGTTCTCTGTCTGTTCTGATGGATGCAGTGTTCTCTGTCTGTTCTGATGGATGCAGTGTTCTCTGTCTGTTCTCTGTCTGTTCTGATGGATGTCTGAGCTACAGGCTTATCATTATCAGCTTCAGACAACCAAAACAAATCAATTGGATCTTTTCAAACAAATAATTCCTCTGGTCACTGTGTTAAAGGTTGCTGTTCAGGAACACTTATATCTGCCAGCGTTACAGTGTCGGTTCTTAACGGAGCACACTGGGGCCGCTGCCTTTTCTGTACATTTAATATTATATATGGTTCTTTGGAGTAATCGTCTTCGATTTGAATGTAGTTTCTAAGCTTTGGCTTCTTATAAATGTCCTCCTTCCATTGTTCCTTATAGATATTTAATAGTTTTTGTTTGACTGTATTTATATTACACTGCAAGTTATTCCTGAAAATAAAGTTCAGATCAGGAAGAGAAAATGTTGCAGCGACCTCTCTCGACCGAGCAGAACTGTGCTCGGTTTAAACAGTTAAAGATGTTTCTGCTCAGCCGGTCCTCTGGTTACTGAAGGATGATGCAGTAGATTTATGCACCCCAAAGAAGCCCCTCATGGCTGGGTTCTAGATGGCATTACTGTCGGGGCGTCCTTTAACCCCCCCCCAACCCTGCTGCATCTGAAACTGGGCCGACCACTGAGTCATAAAGTTTAGTGAAGGTTGAGAAAATAAAGTCAGGACACAGTTTCATTTTGTTCATTACAGACCCTGGCAGTGCTTTGATGCCCTCTGTAAAGCACATACTGTATTTTCATTAAAAACCAAACCAAGACATGTATAAGAACTAGTGTACTTAAATAATCCAAATTTAAATATATGGTTGCTCTGCTGACAGTGAATAATCTGTTTTGTCACTATTTATGGTCAGTCTCCATTTATACCATAAACTCATAATATTTAATATTTTTTGTAAATTACTCTCTGTCTCTGCAACCAACACAATATCATCAGCATATAACAAAACATTAATTTAATATTATCAATCAATATATCTAGATTGGCCTGCGTCATTTCTTCAGCTAAGTAATTTGCATAAAGGGCAAATAATGAGGGAATAAAGCACATCTCCCTGTTTTACTCCAGATGGATTATTTATCTGCAGACACAAAACTGGGGCTTTGTACAAGGCTTTGATGGTATTATAGAATTTAACCAACACCAGAACATATTAATGTATACTCTACAAGGTCTCACCACTTAGGATATCACATAAATATAAATAAATACATGCCCTGCCTTTCCTAAAGCCATTCTGCTCATCCGCCAATAATCCATGAGTCTCTAAGAAATTATTAAATCTATTATTGAGGATACCTGAATGAAATCCCTCTGTAGTTTAATGGAACTCTGGGGTAGGTTTGATGTAAGGGATAATGCCCGACGAGGTGCCCATTCGCTGTCCTTAAGTTTAGCTTTTGTCTGGAGCACCGTCACTTCCTCCTGGACCGACTGTAGCTCCACCTTAACCAACCCCAGTTTGTATCCTGTCGCGGTCCTGTCGGTAACAGGGTTGGGCACCGGGTGGCAGTCAAGGCCTTCACGCAACAAATCTTTCACTTTAATCATCAAATCCTCATTATTGTCTTGTGGTAACCCCATTATTACTAGCGAGACATGTTCATCCAATCGTTTCCTCTGGATAGCTTTTTCAGCAGTTTTCATTCCAGAGCTCAGAACGCCCACCTTGAGCTCCAGATTCACTTGCAATTCTTTGGCTGTTTTTAGCTCTTTCTTCAGGATATCTTCGCTTTCTGAGATCAGCTTCTCCATGTCAGTTTTACTGTTGACTTGCTTTTCCACTGCGTTCTGCACATGGTCAATTTTTGACTTACGTTGTCTGGTGTTCTCAGCCATAATCTTGCTCTATGGAAACAAGTCAGACCTTACAATAAGCAGCCAGGCTTTGCAAAAACAGTTTGATGAATACAGACAATAGAGAGATGAAGTACTACCATTAATGCCACAAAGTACTGCTTTAGTACACAGAATATACTGTAAAGTACCTCTACCTAAGTAAACACATTTATATCTAAGCACTGTTACAGTACTGATCTTATACTGCAACAAAGTATTACACTGCAGCTATTTATACTACAAGACAATATTACAGTACTTTTATTATATTTTTTATTCATAATACTGGCAGTACTACCAAAATACTTCTGCTGAGTACTGTACAGTACTGGCGGAGCTCTTAGGTGTGTTCATGGTTTTTATGTTCCTGCAGAGAACAACAGCCCTCTGGGAGTTCCCATCTTTAACTCGTCAGGCCCCGCCTACCACATCTGGAAGGGGGTGGAGCTAGCCGTGTCCACCTTCTGGCCCAATTACTACCAGGTAACAGTTCTTTATATTTTATAATTATAAAATACTGCAGTACACACAATAAATACACACATGGCAGTAACACTGCAAACTCAATAATAACTTTATTAGTCCTTAAATATAAACTAAATGTGAAGCTTTGTTGTGTGTAACTGAAGCTCCTCTACAGGTCACATTTACTAATGATGAGTTTAAATCAGATGCTGTGTGCAAGAACAAGACAACATCCACAATCAACAGTTTTCGGCTTATTTTCTTAACAATCCATCAATGATCAACTGTGTGCTGTGTGGACAGGTTTACTCAGCGTCACAGCTCCCAAATGGGTAAAACTCCTCCTACTGGGCATGTGCAGAGGACAAACGAGCAAGTCAGCCACAGAAAACCAATGAAGAAGAAACAGTTAATCTGTTTCCTGACATTTAGTTTATTGCAGCAGATTCCAACAGTGTGAGCAGAGAAAGGTGGCAGATAGCTACGATTAACTCTGAACAGGCTGTCAAAGTAGACAATAAAGAGAACAACACTCTCAAAATTCTGTCACGTGCGTTGCTAACAACGAGCAAAAGCTAAAGATTACAATGTTGACAAAACTGAGTTTACAATCTGCCGATTAAATCAGTTTTAAATCAATTCAGTAACCATGGCGACACATTTTGTTTACAACTTGATTCATTATGCTCTGATTCTCACCTCTGACTGGCTTGTTCTCCATAGCAACAGCAGCCAAGGCTCATGGGTATTGTAGTATTCTCACCGACAGAAACAAAGTGTAAATACTGTAAACTGGTGTCAGAATATAAACCTGCAGGATGGTCAGGAGCGTTTCTGTGTTCAGTCACATCCATCCATTACAGAACGAGGAAAAACACTTCACAGCTGTATTGTTGTTATTGTCGTTGTGTTTCTTCTTCTTCCAATAAAACGCTGTGCTACTGCCACCATCTGTTCTGTCAGTGATATGACAGTGTTCCTACAGACCTCCGTTTCCCCGAACACACGACAACGCAGAGTCAGCATTTTCACTTTTACACACTCTGGAGGACGTTTTAGTCTGAACAGAGAGAAGATGTGTTTATGAATGTAGCCCTGTGTGTGTGTGTGTGTGTGTGTGTGTGTGTGTGTGTGTGTGTGTGTGTGTGTATGAGTGTATGTGTGTGTGTGTGCACACCAGTCGATATGTCATCAGCTTTGAGGCAGGGGGTCACACACACACTTTTCTGTGGGGAGTCAAATGATACCTCCAGCTGAACTGGCACACTGCTTTCACCACAGAAGAAAAGAAATTGATTCAGAACAATATAGCCAATCACACACACACACACACACACACACACACAGGTGTTTTGGGTTGTGAACAGGCTGTAATTAGCTGTCGGATCATCACAGCAGGCGTCACTAATTAGCAGCATCACCACGGCAACGGCAGATCCACATCGTTAGAGTAAGGTAGTTAACGAGAGCGACAGGAAGAGGAAGAGATGGAGGGAACGGTGACACAGAGAGAAAGAAATAATAAAAGGTGTGGAAGAAATCCAAAGAAACAGGAAGTGAGCGATGGCAGAAATTGCAGGAAGGAGAAAAGAAGAATGAAGGGAAGAGGAGTCAGAGGTGAGAGGAAGGAGGGAAGGACGGAGAGATTACAACAGAAGAAGAATGAACGACACAGCTGACGGTCAGTTTCAGGAGGGAGGAGGACTTCCTGTTTCTGGGCACCAACAGGAAGTGTGTGCCGCCAGTTTCCGTGGAGATAAGGCTGTGGAATGCACAAACACACACACACACACACACACACACACACAATTTAAATTAGAAATCAGCAACAACATGCCTCTGAAACAGAACAGAAGTTCAGCTGTTTACATGAAGAAAGAAGTTAAACTGTCAGAAACAGAAAACATGAAGTTGTTCAGTACAAATGAACTCTAGAAATGAATCAAACTTCACAAACACAACTGAAATTTGTGAAGTTTCATTTTAGAAATATTAGTGTCATGCTGCAATGAAAGGATGTTAACAGGCAGCAGGGAAAGCAGAGCAACGTTAAATATTACAACAAACAAAGAAATATTGTCAGATTTTTTTCCCAGATTTTCATATCTTCTTCTTCATATCATCTCATCTTTGATATTTTAACAAAGTGGTGAGATTTGATCATTAAAGATCCTGCAGACATGTTTTAAGACATATAAAAATAGTCTGTTTTTCATGATAATCTGTGTCTCTTGTGTCTCTCCTCCTTCTCCTTCATGTCTCTGAATCTGTAAATAGTTTTGATTTCTAGAGTTCAGAGGTTGTGATCTGTAGCACAACAAGCTGGTGAAGCTGTAAATAGAGCCGCGTTCCTGCACATGCTCAGTGGCGTCTGCCTTACACAGAACTACTCTCTGAGACTGAATTAGTCTTTGGAGCCGTTTCTAAACAAACTATCGTGACCAAACTCTTCATGATGAAGGAACATGTGACCCAGTGCAGCGGTGTGACTCACTGACCTGTTTTTAATAGTTTCTGGACAACAAGGAGGAATAAGATATATCAGGCTTTGATACACATACAATACTTGTTAGTAGATCAGTTCGTTGTCAGTTCACTAAATCTATGAGACCTAGTCTTGACTTGGCATGCTGCCCTCTAAAACAATGTTTGAGACACACTCAATTTACAAATGAGGTACAATCCAGATTCAGTCTGAACTTGGTCTAAAGTCCACTGATATTCATTTTGACTTTGTTTACAGCT
>CM076464.1:27048394-27073394 GCA_038419695.1 Scomberomorus guttatus | reverse complement strand
TGCTGCTCCACCTGCAGGTGCTGATCACTTATCAATCATTATTAGTGATTATCAATATCTACCACAGCACACAAGAGGGACAATCATACAATCGCTGTCCTGTTACAATCATGTATCTCCAAAATGTCTAGTGTTCATGTCACAATTACTTTCCGTGTTATAATCCTGTGGTTACCATGGTAACAACAGGTGTGGTTTAACACTGCTGATCATATGAAATGTGATGTTTATATTGAATAATTGTTATAAGGTGAAGGTCAGTTATTATTGTGTATTTATTCATATGTTAATGAGTTCTGGTTGTACTGCGTGTCTGTTTCTGGTCATCAGGGGATGGGCGGTCGTCAGGCGGTTGTCAGGGAAACCAAGCAGGTGAACCCGCGGCGTTATGTGGCGAGCTTCGACGTGGAGAATACGACTAAGGGCGACTCCGGACGCTACCGCTGCATCGCCCAATCAGAGCGAGGTGTGGGCGTATCCTCCTATGCTGACCTCACAGTCAAACGTGAGTCCTAGTGTCTGATTGGCTGCTGGTTGCTGACATTTACTTTTACTTGTTATTGGTTTGTTTTACTTTTACTTAATATATATTTATTTTCAAGTTTTTCAAACTTGATTTAAATGTTTTTCTCTCAAATCTCGATTTTTAATTTTTATGTTTTGATAAAACAAAAAGGTAAAAGGGCAGAGCGGAAAGAGACGAGAAGTAAAAAATAAAATATAAAGAAGAAACGCTCGCAGGAGAAGAGCTGCAACCATTAATCAATTAGTCCATTAATCAATTAGTCCATCAAATAATATTTGTTATTTTTCAAGCAAAAAGGCCAAATATTCTCTGGTTTCCACTTCTCAAAAGTGATTAAAATACAAATCTCTCCACCTGTCTCTCTCTTTCTACCTGTCTCTCTCTCTCTACCTGTCTCTCTCTCCACCTGTCTCTCTCTCTCTACCTGTCTCTCTCTCTCTACCTCTCTCTCTCTCTACCTGTCTCTCTCTCCACCTGTCTCTCTCTCTCTACCTGTCTCTCTCTCTCTACCTGTCTCTCTCTCTCTCTCTCTCTCTCTCTCTCTCTCTCTACCTGTCTCTCTCTCCACCTGTCTCTCTCTCTCCATCTGTCTCTCTCTTCACCCGTCTCTTTCTCTCCTTCCCCCTGTCTCTCTCTCCCTCCACCTGTCTCTCTATCTCTACCTATCTCTCTCTCTTTCCACCTGTCTCTCTCTCCACCTGTCTCTCTCTCTCCCTCCACCTGTCTCTCTATCTCCACCTGTCTCTCTCTCTCCACCTGTCTCTCTCTCCACCTGTCTCTCTCTCTCCACCTGTCTCTCTCTCTCTCCACCTGTCTCTCTCTCTCTCAGATCAAAGCTGCACTTTGTCATATTTTTATTTTAATGACTCCTTCGTCAAACGAGGAGCAGTTTTATTAAAGCTGCTCACCTCATTACTGCACTGTGTGTGTGTGTGTGTGTGTGTGTGTGTGTGTGTGTGTGTGTATGTGTGTGTGTGTGCACACGTGTGTGTGTTGGGTTAAAGGAGAGCCTCATTAGAAAGTCAGTTTGCTGTTTAAAAAGGGAGAATCAGCAGCATTTTGTCAAAGAGTGTCTGCGTTTGTGAAGATGAATCACTCCAAAGTAAAAGCCCCCACTTCCTGTTTCCACACGCACACACACACGCTCACGCTCACGCACACGCACACATACACTCGCAGGTATTCAGGCTGTTAATGGTGACTCATTAAACGTGGCGTGTTGCGGTGTGACGGAGCTGCAGAAACTACTTTCATCTCCAGCTGCTGGAGGAGAATTCTGGGTATTTTCCTTTCCCATCATGCCGATCTGTTCATAGAGACGCAGCGAACAAAAGTGAAGATCATTGTTTAAATTAACGCTCGCTTCATCTCAAGATTGTGATTAACTGATCAGCTGATCGAGGGAGTAAATGCACTTAGCTGTTAACCAGAAACAGTTCAGAGGTCAGAGTACTGTATTTAAGTACTATTTTGAGGTACTTTTACTGAACTAGCGTATTTCTATTTAATGCTACTTTATACTTTCACTCCACTACATGTATTTGACAGCAGGAGTTATGTTGCAGTAGAGCTGAAAAAATTAGTCGATCGACCAAAAATTAATCAGCAAGTATTTTAACAATTGAATAATCATTTTCTACATTTTTTAAGCAAAATTTCAAAACTTTGATGGGTCCAACTTGTCAAATGTGCTGATTTTATGGTTTTATTTGTCTATTTATATATTCGGGTTTTGGACTGTAGTACTTGAGTAAATATACTATAATTTCCACCACTGGTTTTGAACAAGACATATTACTTTTTCTACCGGAGCTCCGACATCCAACAACCCGTCTAACTGTGGCGACCAGCAGGTAGCTGAATGATGACAGCGGTCCGGGTCAGGTTGTGGTTAAACTGTGTTCCTGGATCCAGACTGAAGTCCAACTGTTGAGTATGTGTGATCTAATGCAGGGGTCAGCAATTAGGTTCAACAATGGGCCGTTTTTTTCAGGATTTTTCATTGGAGGGCCGCAGTGGAAACACAGGGCGATACATTTATTTATTCATTTTTCCATTAGTAAGTGATGGATAACAGTTTATTTTAATACTAATTTGGCTAAAAGTTACTCATACATGAATATATGTTCTGTGTTGCACTTTATTAATTATCCACCAGTATTCAGTATTATTCTGAGTTCTGATGTTCAAACACACCATTTCTGTTTGACCGCCACCTGTTTGTGTTTGTGAAGAACAAATCTGTTCCGGTCGAATCGGCTGAAGTTGTAGAATAAAAACAATTCACACATTAAACTTCACTGCTCTCGGGAACCGTGACCGTCTTCTTCATTTTCGGATGTTCTACAGATCAAACGATTAATCAAGATTACTTAATTAATGAAAATAATTGTTGGTTGTGAATTTGTTAATTGATGAGTCCTGATGAGGAAGACGTGTCGTCAGAATCAGACGCAGATTATGATGCCAACGGCTTTCCGTAGGTTTCTGTTTGTGTCTGAGGATGTGAGCAGGAAGCAGATCAGACTGTCTGACTGTCTGATATCATTCATAACAGAGCGGATCAATACAGAGATAAAGGTCTGACACACACACACACACACACACACACACGATTGTGTGTGTGTGTGTGTGTGTGTGTGTGTGTGAGGGACAGTCGGGTCGATAGCTTGTCTGATCTCTCTCGTCTCTGCAAACACACCGACAGGTGAGGAGGTGTTTGTTGGTCACATGACCCGACACATATCCCACAATCACCAGCGGTTAAGCCCCTGATTGAACTGTCACTCAACCTGTTTGTGAGAAACAGTGTGTGTGTTTTATCTCTCACACACACAGGTGAGTATTAACCTGAACACGCCTCATGATAAACACGCATCATTACACATGTATCCTACTTACTGTGTGTGTGTGTGATGAAGTGGGTCAGGAGGAACTAGAGCAGCACCGCCGGGGATTCTGGGTAATGGAATTCAGGTCTGCCGTGATTCGCCGAAGGTCACGGATATTAATTAACTCGTTAACTCCTTCCTCTCCTAGTTAAGCGAGATCTTTGTGAAACTGATGCTGGTTCTGTTTGTCCCTCAGAGCCTCCCGTACCCATCGCTCCTCCTCAGCTGACAGCGGTGGGCGCCACCTACCTGTGGATCCAACTCAACGCCAACTCCATCAACGGAGACGGACCAATCATAGAGAGAGAGGTGAGTCATCACGCCTGACGAGCTGTCTTCACACTGAAGGCCTCAAACAAACAAAGACTCCTTCATAGAATCAGTTCAGTGTGTTTCAGGTCTGAGCTGCTGCCTCAGAGCTCACTGAGATTACTACAAACCCCCACACTCGTCTTCACTCGACCTGACTCCACTCAATAATACTGTAATAATAATTTCATTTAATAAAGTTATTGTTTTAATAAGTGTAATGAATGAATAGTTTTATTTTTGTGTATAGCACATTAACTAACAACAAATCCATGTTAACCCACCATCATCTAACAGCACAATACGTCAACATCATCCAAACATAAACATAAACACAAACACAAACATAAACATAAACACAAACACAAACACAAATATAAACACAAACATAAACACAAACACAAACATAAACATAAACATAAACACAAACACAAACATACACACAAACACAAACACAAACATACACACAAACACACACACAAACACAAACATAAACACAAACACAAATATAAACACAAACACAAACATACACACAAACACAAACATACACACAAACACAAACACAAACATAAACACAAACACAAACACAAATATAAACACAAACACAAACACAAACAAACATAAACACAAACACAAATATAAACACAAACACAAACATACACACAAACACAAACATACACACAAACATACACACAAACACAAACACACACACAAACACAAACATAAACATAAACACAAACACAAATATAAACACAAATATAAACACAAACACAAATATAAACACAAATATAAACACAAACATAAACACAAACACAAATATAAACACAAATATAAACACAAACATAAACACAAACACAAATATAAACACAAATATAAACACAAACATAAACATAAACACAAACATAAACACAAACGACGCTCCAGGAGATTTCAATTGAAATACAACAAATATACAAACGCAGCCCCATAAGCACAAAACTACATCACTGCCAAACACTGTACATCTGATCCAGTTCATACAGAAACCGTCTGCCGTCCATAAGGGAGGATTTCTATCACTATCACAGCTTTAGAAATATATTCAGAAAAATATCATCAATTAAAGCTCCATTCTCAATTCCTATCAGATCGAAATCTGGAGCATGAACTCTTTTAAACAATATTTGTCATAGATCATGATATAAAGGACAGTTCGGCAGTATTCATAGATTCCTTCTTCTTCAGTCACACTTCTGTAGCTTCCGGTTCCAGTATGTAGTGGTGATGAACCACATCTTATCTGTGCACACAGTGATCTCTGACCTTCAGGCAACTTATACTTAACATATTTTTCACATTTGTAATCTTTCTTAAATAAACAATAAGTTTTCAATTCTGGCTTTTGCCAGATTTCTTCTGTCCATGTTTGTGTGCATTGAGCCTTTAAACTCCTCCAACTCCACATTTACTTTTTGGAAATAATTTTCTTCAGGTCCTCTAATATATCAAATATTTGATTTAATAACGTTATTGTTTCAATACCTGTATCAATGATGTGTTTTTGAGGTGGAGTACCGCACAATGTCGGGCATGTTGATTGACACCACACCTGTCGATAAGCCCACCCACAAGATCGGACACCTGGACCCCGACACCGAGTACGAGATCAGTGTGCTGCTCACCCGGCCCCTGGAGGGAGGCACGGGAAACCCCGGCCCGCCGCTCCGAGCCAGGACCAAGTGTGCAGGTGAGTCCGAGTCAGCTGGTCAAATCCTGCAGCCAATCACAGTGCAGGAAGAGACAACAAGAACTGCTAGCGGCTAACTGCTAGGCTACACTCACACTGAGCTCATTAGGTGGTTAATGGTGGAGTCATTAGCGTAGCGTGCCATGGTAGGCTTCGTTAGCGCTGAGCTCATCAGGTGGCTAATTTACCTCATCCATCACCAGGTGTGTGTGTGTGTGTGTGCAAACAAACAACAAGCAGCATGTCATTAGCAATTAGCACGCTAATTACACAGGTGCTGCTGCAGCTTTTTGTCTGTTTGGATTTCTTATATGTGATATTGTTTGTTTTTTCTTACTCTCAATTTATTCCTTTTTATAGCAATAATATTTACATATTTATTACAAAATGCTTCACAGGCAAGGCAGGTTTATTTCTGAAGCACATGTCAACAACAAGATAATTCAAAGAGAGTTTGAACTGAAAAACTCTTATTTCCAACGATAAACTACATTTGGTTTCGGTAATAAATTAAAATGTCACAGAAAAAGACACCAACAGAAAAAAGAAGCTCCAACATCACAAACAACAAAATTATTTTTAAAAATGATTTATATAAAATAAATTATGATTCTGATGAATTATGATTTATATAAAATAATTAGAATATAGAAGAAATAATATTTAAATTCATATACATTAAAATCATGTGTAGAGATGTAGAAAATTTCCAGGTTTCTGTTTCAAGAGACAAAAACATGAAGAGAAAATGTGCACGTGTGTGTGTGTATGCATGTGTATGCATGTGTGTGTGTGCATGTGTGTGTGTGCGTGTGTGTATGCATGTGTGTGTGTGCATGCGTGTCTGCGTGCGTGTCTGTATGCGTGTGTGTGTATGCGTGTGTGTGTGTGTGTGTGTGCGTGTGTGTATGCATGCGTGTGCGTGCGTGTCTGCGTGCGTGTCTGTATGCGTGTGTGTGTGTGTGTGTATGCGTGTGTGCGTGTGTGTGTGTGTTTGTGTGTGTGTGTATGCATGCGTGTGCGTGCGTGTCTGCGTGCGTGTCTGTATGCGTGTGTGTGTGTGTGTGTGTGCGTGTGTGTGTTTGTGTGTGTGTGTGTGTGTGTGTGCGTGTGTGTGTTTGTGTGTGTGTGTGCGTGTGTGTGTGTGTGTGTGTGTGCGTGTGTGTGTTTGTGTGTGTGTGTGTGTGTGTGTGTGTGTGTGTGCGTGTGTGTGTTTGTGTGTGTGTGTGCGTGTGTGTGTTTGTGTGTGTGTGTGCGTGTGTGTGTGTGTGTGTGTCAGGTTTCAACATGTCCTCCTTTCAGACCTGCTGTTACGTGACCGCTGTCAGCACACATGCTGGGTTGTGACCTGTCTCTGGTATGTTCTCATAAACACGTTCTGCAGCTGACCGACACTGCATACCTGTCTGTCTCTGTCTGTGACCCCCCCTCAGTACCACCCCCCCCCCCCACTGGCCTCACACCACACACAGCTTCATATCAGACTCTGGTTCTCTGGCTCTTTGTTGCTCCTGTTATTTTCAGGATACATCATCATTCTGAGTTATACTCAGTGTGTCCACAGGTTTCCATCACACAGTGAATCTGTGTGTGTGGATGAACAGAGGAGAGTGTGATGGTTCCACAGATATAAGAACCATGTTGATAGAACACTGAGCCTTAAGAGAAGTCACATGGTACGCCCACCCAAGATGGTCACATAGGAGAAGAGGGGCTCAGCCAATAAAAGCTCTCAGAATAATATATATCATTGTGTAATTTAGTTTGTCTTGTGCGTGAAGTCTATATGACTGAAGATGTCTCAAAAAAGTCATTATTTTACTCGTAACCCGTCTCAAAATCAGCAAACTAAAAACACTCAAGATAAGCCTGAACCAATGGCCAAGATGGCGACACATGCTGAGGATACCGCAGCTAATGTGGCTACAGAGCTGCAGGGCATCAGAGCCACTGAAAATCTGACTAAAGTCATGACAGGAGTGAAAAACAGAGTGGAAACTTTGAATGATGCTGTTAACAAACTTGGGGACAGGATGGCAAAGCTAAAAGGAGCCTGGTGGTGGAGCAGGTGGTGGAGCAGGTGGTGGAGCAGGTGGTGGAGCCTGGTGGTGGAGCAGGTGGTGGAGCAGGTGGTGGAGCAGGTGGTGGAGCCTGGCGGTGGAGCAGGTGGTGGAGCAGGTGGTGGAGCAGGTGGTGGAGCCTGGTGGTGGAGCAGGTGGTGGAGCAGGTGGTGGAGCAGGTGGTGGAGCAGGTGGTGGAGCCTGGCGGTGGAGCAGGTGGTGGAGCAGGTGGTGGAGCAGGTGGTGGAGCCTGGTGGTGGAGCAGGTGGTGGAGCAGGTGGTGGAGCCTGGCGGTGGAGCAGGTGGTGGAGCAGGTGGTGGAGCCTGGTGGTGGAGCAGGTGGTGGAGCCTGGCGGTGGAGCAGGTGGTGGAGCCTGGCGGTGGAGCAGGTGGTGGAGCAGGTGGTGGAGCCTGGTGGTGGAGCAGGTGGTGGAGCCTGGTGGTGGAGCAGGTGGTGGAGCAGGTGGTAGAGCCTGGCGGTGGAGCAGGTGGTGGAGCCTGGCGGTGGAGCAGGTGGTGGAGCAGGTGGTGGAGCAGGTGGTGGAGCCTGGTGGTGCTGCTGCGGAGGGTTGCACCCTGTGTGTGGATGAGGTTCCAGGGATCAGTGAGATTTTAGTCGTCACTTATGACGTTCTAAGGACGTTCATCCAGTGAGGAGGTTCTTGTGATATTTGACGAGGTTTTTGGGGTCTGTAAATATGTTCTAGTTGACAAGGTTCTAAGACTTTGTGAAGATGTTCTTGCGATCTTGTAGTGACATTTCTATTGGTCCTATAGGCTTGGTGTCATGTCTCGGGGTGCTTCATAAAGTTTTTGTAGGGTTCTAGATCAGACTGTCAGTCTGATTGTTCCTCTGCAGTAATCTCCACCCCTCTGGGACAGTCAGCAGATTAAACAAACACTCCTCAGAGACTTAACAGCAGGAAACATAAGAAACATTTAAAAGATGTGTGATTGACAGCTAGTAGAGCTCACAGTGTGTTTCTGTCACTTACACACACACACACACACACACGTGCGTGCACACACACACTCAGTGTGATGATGTTCGCTCTAATAACACTCGTCTGTCTTCAACTCACTTTTATTTATTCATTTTACTGCCAATGAATTATACACAGCTGCTGTTTGTGTGTGTGTGTGTATGTGTGTGTGTGTGAGTGTTTAATAATAAATCGGTGTGTCCATCATACAAGCTTCAGGACTTAGAGCTCAGTGAGGCGCCTCAGCGTGGCGGCAGATAAACAGGAAGTCACAGTGAGCTGCTTCATCATTAATGTCTCTTCATACGTGATGTCACAGTGACCAAACGCTCAGACGTGACTGAATGTGACACAAAGGATGAACAGAAAATACACTGGATCTGTTGTCATAGCAACAACTCCTCAAACCCAAACCTGCAGAGGTGCAGCTTATTGACAGTCAGCTGATCACGACCGAGACGTACAAATGTCTCACTTTATCAATGTTGAGATGTTATTGATAAATCATTAGTGTAATTAAGTTTTATAATGAAGAGTTACTGATACTCACACATTATAAAATATATAACAATTTTAGTTACAAAACTTAGTTTATAAGACTGACTGAAGACCAGTGAAGCCACAACATGTTATTTGATTTGACATTTAATTTCTGCTTCCTGTTTAGTGACATCAGTGTCAGTGTGACCACATCCACTGACTGTCTAACAGTGATGAAAGTGTGGAAACAGGAACACACACTAATAATTCATCCTCATCCAGGTAATTTGGTTCTTTAAAGGCAGTTTGAGGATTGATTATTAATACTAGATGAAGTTATCTTGAGTAACGAAGGCAGAACGAGTAGAGAGGTGAAACCATGATCAGCATTCATATGATTGGCTGAGTGTTGGTCATGTGACTGCAGTGACATGAGGTAGGTGTGTTGGGAACAGAAGTCTGACTTTCTGTGTTCCTGCTGTTATTTTATTCTACACTGAGCTCCACAATGTTTCCTCACTTTCATCACATACAGTGAAACCTTTAAAAACTGGAGAAAGTCAATTTAATTGCACAAACAATTTTCAGCAAAGTGAGTTCTGCAGTTAATTATTTAATAGGTTTTAATGTTCAAATGTCAGATTAAACGTCACATGATCTGCTCTGTTGGTCACAATCTTTCAGCTGAGTTTAAATGCATTTAAATTAGTTGTATATTTTATATATGAGTGTCGGTAACTATTATAAAAATTCAATTGTGATAATTACACCAATAGATCATAATGATGTATCAATATCCTGCATGTTCTCATCTAAAATCATAATTATATTAACATTCTTTCATTATAAATCTGAGACAGTGAGACGTCTGTCTGATTTCTGCTTGTTTCATCGTGTCGCACTAAAAACAAATTACATCATTTGAATTAAAAATGAAAAGTTTAAACTTGAAGAGACGTTTAGTCGGAAAATCCAAGAAAGAAAAACACGACAAAACAAACGTCTAGTTTTTAAACTTTTGGAAAATGAGACAGTTTAGTGGAATTTAAATATTCAGCAGCTTATAAAGATGCTGCTCAGCAGCTGGAGTTTGTGTCGTATATAAAGCTGCATCTAACGATTATTTTCATTATCAATTAATCAATAATGAAGTTGAGTTGTTTTGTTTGATGAACAGTCTGAAACACAAAGATGTTCAGTTTACTGTCATGTACAAGAAAGAAAAGAGAAGCTGGAAGCAGAAAATATTAAAAATGTTTTATTAATAATAATAATAATAATAATATATTTTAATGTATTTTTTCTTTAAACGATTAATCAGTTAATGCTCTAATCACATAGTTTATATATCTATAAATTATTATTATATATATGAAGAAATGTATCCTGGAGCTACACACACAGCTGCTGTACGACACACACACACACACACACACACACACACACACAGAGAGCATTGGTCATAAAATAAAAACATTTCTTTGTGTGTGTGTGTGTGTGTTAACATCCATTAAAGTGTGTGCGGTGTTTGTCGAGGCTTTTAGAAAATATATGAATATTTCACTCCGTTCACTCTCTGCGTCTCTTTTCACCTCAGATTTTCACGCTCTGCTCGTCCACCAGACCTCTCTCACATCTTTTAGAGCTTTTTACTTCTCTGTCTGTATTTTTATCTTGTTCTTGGTTTCAGATGTTTCTGTGTGTCCGCTGGGTGTGTGTGTTTCACTGCAGTGTGGAGTAAAAGTTAGAGACGAGCTGGTGGAGCTGACAGAAACATGCTGCCGATGTTAACGTTCATTCAGGACGTCTCTTTGTCTTTTTGTACACAGGAACACGGGAGAATTTGTGTTTTTGCAAGATTTGGGAGGTTGCCTAGCAACATGACTCCAATTACAGTCTACCTGCGGTCAACCATATTGTCCTCTGTATTCACTCAGTGCTTCAGCTCACTTCACTTCTCTTTATTCTTAAACTCACGTGTCAAACGATCCACATCACTGCGCTGCACACACTGTTGCCTCCACTGATTTATTCTCACTTTTAACAAACGACGTCTCACTCTGCACACTTGTCCTCCATGTTCCCTCCGCAACAGGTGGTCATCATCAGCTACTTTACCAAATCGATTAAGAAAATCACATAAAGTCCACTGTCCTTCTTCTTCTTGTTACAGTTGGATGTTGTTCTTTTCTCTGTGCAGAGTTAGTTTCACAATCGTCTGCTGCAGGGGGAAAGTTTCTCTGAGCTCACCTTAAATCTGATTTTAAGGGGCGGGGCTATGAGCAGGATTTGTGACATCACGACTAGTTTGGAGCCAATCGTGGTCCAGTATGCAACTGATGTGATGTGGAAACCTGAAGCCTCCAGAGCACAAACACTGAGACTTTACAGTGAAGGAGGAGACATCTGGTGTCCAGCAGGAAAACTAAAATATTTTTAATGAGGGAGAAGGAGGAGATGTCATTTTAAGGATTTTAACTAGATAACTGAAAAACCATCAGACACATATTCTTATTCAAAATATTTTATATACATCTTAAAACATGTTTGGAGGTGATCTTTAAATTCGTTAAAAAAAAAAAAATTACATTCATTCAAAAACGTGACAAATTGTGAAAATAAACTTTGCAATTAACACAAAAATGAGTGTAAAGCTCCGTTCAGTCAGGATGAAATAACATGTTAACCATGTTAACCATGTTAACCATGTTGATCATGTTAACCATGTTGACCATGTTGACCATGTTAACCATGTTAACCATGTTGACCATGTTAACCATGTTAACCATGTTAACCATGTTGACCATGTTAACCATGTTAACCATGTTGACCATGTTAACCATGTTAACCATGTTGACCATGTTGACCATGTTGACCATATGTTGACCATGTTAACCATGTTAACCATGTTAACCATGTTGACCATGTTGACCATGTTGACCATATGTTGACCATGTTAACCATGTTAACCATGTTAACCATGTTAACCATGTTGATCATGTTAACCATGTTAACCATGTTGACCATGTTAACCATGTTAACCATGTTGATCATGTTAACCATGTTGACCATGTTGACCATGTTAACCATGTTGACCATGTTGACCATGTTGACCATGTTGACCATGTTAACCATGTTGACCATGTTGACCATGTTAACCATGTTAACCATGTTGATCATGTTAACCATGTTAACCATGTTGACCATGTTGACCATGTTAACCATGTTAACCATGTTAACCATGTTAACCATGTTGACCATGTTCACCATGTTGATCATGTTAACCATGTTGATCATGTTAACCATGTTGATCATGTTGACCATGTTGATCACGTTGATCACGTTGATCACGTTGATCACGTTGACCACGTTGATCACGTTGATCACGTTGATCACGTTGACCATGTTGATCATGTTGATCATGTTGACCATGTTGATCATGTTGATCATGTTGATCATGTTGATCATGTTGACCATGTTGATCATGTTGATCATGTTGATCATGTTGATCATGTTGATCATGTTGATCATGTTGACCATGTTGATCATGTTGATCATGTTGATCATGTTGATCATGTTGATCATGTTGACCATGTTGATCATGTTGATCATGTTGATCATGTTGATCATGTTGATCATGTTGATCATGTTGACCATGTTGATCATGTTGATCATGTTGATCATGTTGATCATGTTAACCATGTTGATCATGTTGATCATGTTGATCATGTTGATCATGTTGATCATGTTGATCATGTTGATCATGTTGACCATGTTGATCATGTTGATCATGTTGATCATGTTGATCATGTTAACCATGTTGACCATGTTGATCATGTTGATCATGTTGATCATGTCGACCATGTTGATCATGTTGACCATGTTGATCATGTCGACCATGTTGACCATGTTGATCATGTTGATCATGTTGACCATGTTGATCATGTCGACCATGTTGATCATGTTGATCATGTTGATCATGTTGATCATGTCGACCATGTCGACCATGTCGACCATGTTGACCATGTTGATCATGTTGATCATGTCGATCATGTCGATCATGTCGATCATGTCGACCATGTCGACCATGTCGACCATGTCGATCATGTCGATCATGTCGATCATGTCGACCATGTTAACCATGTTAACCATGTTGACCATGTTGACCATGTTGATCATGTTAACCATGTTAACCATGTTAACCATGTTGACCATGTTGACCATGTTAACCATGTTAACCATGTTAACCATGTTGATCACGTTGATCACGTTGATCACGTTGATCACGTTGATCACGTTGATCACGTTGATCACGTTGACCACGTTGATCACGTTGATCACGTTGACCACGTTGATCATGTTGATCACGTTGATCATGTTGACCATGTTGATCATGTTGATCATGTTGATCATGTTGACCATGTTGATCATGTTGATCATGTTGATCATGTTGACCATGTTGACCATGTTGATCATGTTGATCATGTTGATCATGTTGACCATGTTGATCATGTTGATCATGTTGACCATGTTGATCATGTTGATCATGTTGACCATGTTGATCATGTTGATCATGTTGATCATGTTGATCATGTTGACCATGTTGACCATGTTGATCATGTTGATCATGTTGATCATGTTGATCATGTTGATCATGTTGATCATGTTGATCATGTTGATCATGTTGACCATGTTGATCATGTTGATCATGTTGATCATGTTGATCATGTTGATCATGTTGATCATGTTGACCATGTTGATCATGTTGATCATGTTGACCATGTTGATCATGTTGATCATGTTGATCATGTTGATCATGTTGATCATGTTGACCATGTTGATCATGTTGATCATGTTGATCATGTTGACCATGTTGATCATGTTGATCATGTTGATCATGTTGACCATGTTGACCATGTTGATCATGTTGATCATGTTGATCATGTTGATCATGTTAACCATGTTGACCATGTTGATCATGTTGATCATGTTGATCATGTTGACCATGTTGATCATGTCGACCATGTCGATCATGTCGATCATGTCGACCATGTTGATCATGTCGATCATGTCGATCATGTCGACCATGTCGACCATGTCGACCATGTTGACCATGTTGATCATGTTGATCATGTCGATCATGTTGATCATGTTGACCATGTCGATCATGTTGACCATGTCGACCATGTCGATCATGTTGATCATGTTGACCATGTCGACCATGTCGACCATGTTGATCATGTTGATCATGTCGACCATGTTGATCATGTCGATCATGTTGATCATGTTGATCATGTCGACCATGTTGACCATGTTGACCATGTTGACCATGTTGACCATGGGGAAATGACAGGATCTGAGCTCTAACAGACATTCAGCAGAATAAAGCCAAAAGTCAAAACTCATCCTCCTTCTCAGAGTCATAACTCAGTCAGATCTGAACACAGACATGAAACACGTTGATATCATTCAGTGTGACTGACACTTCTCGAGGAAATCATTATCATCAATAAACCTCCATGAATCCACTTTTAGAAAGCAGAGAAAAAAGATGCTGCAGAACATTTGCGTTTTCTTCAGTATCACAGTGATCAGTGATAGTTGTCTGTACATCATGTTACACTGCAGACAGCTGCTGCTAACAGCTGATTCACAGGACTTTGTTTCAAATTTATTATACGGTAGTTATTTAGTGTTCATGGAGGCTGTTTTCTGTTTGGGAGGGGCTCGTGCAGCAGTTAACTTTGTCATGTTGATAAAGAAATATGTTGATGTAAGAGTTGTTATTTCTGCTGCTGTTTTTCTTGGATGTAGATGGGTAACTATAGCGATGCAGGAAGATGATTGGTTGATTGTTTCTGGAACCAGGATCGTCCTCTCTGATTTAAACATGTGTGCATGTTGGTGTTTGTTGGTTTCTGTTGCTGCTCACGCTGCAGATCTGCTGGTTTCCAGTTGTTTTCAGATTCTGTTCTGGTCAGCTAACATGAATCATCCATCAATGATTCTCATTTCATCTGTCCTCCTCTTCATCTCTCTATCAGCCCCCCATCCTCCCTCTACTTGTCTCTCTCATATTAAATCTGGTGATCTCCTGGAAATGAAAAATTAAACCTCTCCGCCTCCTCCTCCTCCTCCTCTCCTTCATCCTAAAGTCACCTTCAAACATTCAGCACTCCTCTCTGTCTGGAATGTATTCTTGTTTCTCTGCAGTGTTTGTTTGTTTGCAGTGTGTTAGTCTGTTATCAGCTCCCAGCAGCCCCTGCTAATAAACCCCTACTGTCCTGAACCCCGCCCCCATCCAAAAACCATGGAAACACTGGACTGTAAAACTGCCCCCCCCCCCCCACCCTGTTTCATCTGTAACAATGTGAAACTGAAAGTTTTACAGATATCGGCTCTCGTGTCCATTTTTGTACTTTAAGATCAACAGAATATTTATTTTTGGTCTGTTTTGGTACTGATGATGTATCTCCAATAATAACAATCACATATGGAATTTGCTCAAAATCTGTCTCTTAAAAACTGTGTTTATATTCTATAAATGGTTTTGCTAAACATGTTTTAGAGGAAACATTTAACATTTAAAAATATCTGTTTATGAAGCTTTAACCAAATTGAAAATATAAAGGACCAAGAATGGAACCTTGAGGAACCCCACAAATAATTACTCTGATGATGTTCTGTGTCTGCAAATAGGCAAATGTTCCACTTTATAACCTGATAAAATGTCACATGTTGTGTTTTCTGCTCAATCTGCTGCCACCAAGTAGACAAAAACTATTTACATTTCAATGAATGCAGCTTTAAAGGACTTAGTGGCATCTAGTGGTGAAGTTGCAGATTGCAACCAAATAAATACCCCGTCCTCTTCCAAGCGTGCAGGAGAACCTACGGTGGCTGCGAAACTGAAAGGCCCTCTATAGAGCCAGTGTTTGGTTTGTCCGTTCTGGGCTACTGTAGAAACATGGCGGGCTCCATGGAAGAGGACCTGCTCCCTCTGTAGATATAAAGGCTCATTCTAACAAAAACACGATTCTTATTTTCAGGTGATTAACCACCTAGAGCCGGTTCTGCTTGAGGTTTCTTCCTGTTAAAGGGGAGTTTTTCCTTGCTGCTGTCACCAAGTGCTGCTCATGGAGGGAATTGTTGGGTCTCTGTAAATAAATGAGTACGGTCTCGACCTGCTCGATGTGTAAAGTGCCCTGAGATAACATTTGTTGTGATTTAGCGCTATATAAATAAAATTGAATTGAATTGAATTGAATTAATTAAAACATACTTATGAATATTATATTACAGTTCTGCCAAGTCCGTTTTAACAGAATCCTTTTGGTCTGTTTTAGTACCAATGATTTATCTGTTCCAACATAAACTGTGCCCATATTATGTTAAAACTCTACTAAAAAGTTTTGCTAAACATGTTTTGGAGGAAACATAATAAAAAATAAATTGATACAAATTTAACCAAATTCAAAGTTTGACTGATCTCAGACTCGGTCTAGACTTGGACTCAGTACCCCTTTAAACTTGGTCTTGACTTGACCTTGTAACATGTTCACACATGGACTTGTCTTGGTCTCCTCCGGGTTTTGACTTGTGGGTGTTTGGACTCAGACTTTTGACTTGACCTTGAAACTGCTCGAATGAGGACTTGTCCCAGGTTTGTGGGCATTTTGACTTGAGCTTGTCTCAGATGTTGTTTCTATTAATTTGGACTTGTCCTGTTCTGTTTTTGACTTGGACTTGTGGCAAACTCAGTCTTGACTTGAGCTCAACCTCCGTTGGACCTGGTCTTGACTGAAATTCAAAACTGCTTGGATCTGTCTTGGATGTTGTCTTTATTATTTTGGGCGTATTTAGGCCTTGTGGGTGATTTGACTCGGACTTGTCTCTGACAAGGCTTCGATTTGGTCTTGACTGAAATTCGAAAGTGCTTGGACTTGTCTTGGACATTGTTGCATTATCCTTGACTTGGACTTCAGCCCCTCTTTGAACTTGGTTTTGAGTCAACCTGAAAACTGCTCAGACTTGTGGGCATTTTGACTTGGACTTGTCTTGGATGTTGTTTCCATTATTTTGGACTTGTTCTGGTCTCAGACTTGTGTTGAACTCAACCTCCTTTGGACTTGGTCGTGAAACTGCAGGACTTGGACTGCTCTCTCTCGTGTCTCGGACTTGTGTTGGTCTGGATCATGTTTATATGATCGTGTTGTTGGATGTTTTGTAGTTTAGTTGAAAACCTGAAGCTGCATCACGTCTGCTCTCTCGCTCTGTGACCTTTTCAGTGAACACGACCCGCACTGATTGAAACAGATTTCCAACATGACTCCTCCATTCACCCTGCTGACACACACACACACACACACACACACACACACACACACAGCTGCTGGTCTTTTGTTCTCAGTGAAAGCAGGAAATTTCAACCTTTTTAAATCTTGCCATTGATTTAATAAGGCCTCTCTCTCTCTCTTTCACTCAGTGTGTGTCAGTGCCTCTTGTCCGTATCTCTCCAGCTCGTTAGTGTCTTATTAAGAGAAACGTTCGACATTCACACACTTTCATGCTCGGCTTCGATACACCTCTTTAAATCTATCACAGCTGCTCTCATGGTTTAAAACTGTTTTTTATGTTTTTAGTGTTATGGTTCAGTTATAATCACTAAAATGCTTTAAAATACTGAAATATACTATTTATAAGTGATTAACAAATGACAAAACAACTTTAAAGTCCTGCTGCGCCCCCTAAAGACTGCAGTGTTCATTACAGATACCACATGAACCAACAACATCCTGCAACTCTGTTTCCTAGAAATTATGTTCATATATAACTAAACTGTTATTAAAAATAATCTCTGCCTGGATGATGTTCACAGTAAGGTTTCTTTGAATGAATGCAGCTACATTTCTATACGGCTCTGCAGTGGGAGGGGGGAGGTCGGGGTGGATGGGGGGGTACAAGCTGCAGGACTCTGACAGCAGAGACCCGGGTTCACATCCTGAGTCCTGTGTGTGTTCAGGTTTGGTTCAGGTTAGTGAAAGATGCTGCTGTGGCTTAAATGTTCAGAAACATGTTGAGACTTTTTTCTGTATTAAACAGAGACCATGATCTTTGTCTGACCTTAACCAAGAGCTGCCAGAGTCTGAACACAACCAGGAACACTTTCATACTGCTGTAGTTTCTACCAGCTGACATTTTACTGCAACATCACACATTTTACTGTAACATCACAGATTTTACTGCAACATCACACATTTTACTGTAACATCACACATTTTACTGCAACATCACACATTTTACTGTAACATCACAGATTTTACTGCAACATCACACATTTTACTGCAACATCACACATTTTACTGTAACATCACACATTTTACTGTAACATCACACATTTTACTGCAACATCACACATTTTACTGCAACATCACACATTTTACTGTAACATCACACATTTTACTGCAACATCACACATTTTACTGTAACATCACACATTTTACTGCAACATCACACATTTTACTGTAACATCACACATTTTATTGCAACATCACACATTTTACTGTAACAGCTGAGACTTTACTGCAACATCACAGATTTTACTGCAACAGCTGAGACTTTACTGCAACATCACAGATTTTACTGCAACATCACAGATTTTACTGCAACATCACAGATTTTACTGCAACAACTGAGATTTTACTGCAACATCACAGATTTTACTGCAACAGCTGAGACTTTACTG
Source organism: Scomberomorus guttatus (assembly GCA_038419695.1). NCBI lineage: Eukaryota > Metazoa > Chordata > Actinopteri > Scombriformes > Scombridae > Scomberomorus > Scomberomorus guttatus. The sequence continues at coordinate 27,054,674 of CM076464.1, read as the reverse complement.
CAACATCACAGATTTTACTGCAACATCACAGATTTTACTGCAACATCACAGATTTTACTGCAACATCACAGATTTTACTGCAACAGCACAGATTTTACTGCAACATCACAGATTTTACTGCAACAGCACAGATTTTGGTGGAGAAACAACAGCCAGGTACATTTCAGTCATAGATTCAATATCAACTTAAATACGTTCACTAACAACATTTTCTCATTATGTTGAGAGGAAACGTGATTCAGCAGCGTTACATTTCTAACAATGTATTTACTGTTGCAGTTTAGTCGTATATGAATGTAATTTCAGAGACAGAGTTGCATCCTGAGGATTTATCTATAAACACAATAGTGTTGTTAAAATGATTAATAACTCACATGGAGGCACCATGTTGGAAATATCTGGAAGTATCTGCATCAATATCAGTTGTGGCAGCTAAACAAATGTCAGCATATAGATAGAAAGTGTTTTAATAAAAGGAACAGAATATAGAATATAAACTTGACTCAGTTTGGTACTAAAACAGACACAAGAGTCTGAGTCATAACCTGCACATCATCAAAGATAATAGAAACAACGTCTGAGCGATAAGAGTCCTCTTTCTGTCCCCATAAACTCTGACAGTGACAGTACAGAACCTGAAGCAGCTAAATGCAATTCAGCTGCCATTAATTATATTATCTACACATGTTTTTCCTGCTGTGACATCAAAATGTCTTCAGCTAAAAAAAGATCTGTGGAAAGAATGTCGACAAAAATGAAGTTAAAGTTCACAGTGTTCCCAGTGTGTTAAACAGCAGTCAGGTGTCCATATGAACAGTGAAAGAGGTTTTCCTCGCTGTAATCATTCCTCCTGTTCATACTGGATATTAAAAGATCCCCTTCAAATGTGCTTTAATGGAAGTGATGTTGGTTTAACACACACCTGAAAAATCTAAAGCTTCTAATGAGCTACTTGATGAAAAACGTCCACTGTAAACAGAAATCGGTGGTGTTTGACGCGCTTCATCGCAGTTTGAAGCGTATTAACTCATCAGGATTCACCACTGTGTCCGTGATGCTGCCTGACCTTTCAGAGCTGTAATATGTAGAGTGTTTCTGAACATTTCACACAGTCTGAGCAGCAGACGTGTTGGATTAAACTAAAGAAGTCTTCCTCCCTCAGCCTCTCTGCAGCTCGCTGAGTTTCACACTCTATTTATTGCAGGTTCTCTCTCTCGCTCACTTTCGCCTCATTAGCTTCACTTTCATTCTCAAAGTCTCAGTGTGATAAGCTGCATCCTGCAACACATCAGCTGCTGCAGAAACATTACTGCCCTGAACATCACCAACATGCTACCAAAACCATCACCTCATCATGTCATACTGGAAGGCAGAAGCTGCTCATGTTTTACATGTTTCTTATCATCATTACATCTCATGAACCAAGCACATATTTATAATCAGCTCTAGAGCTGCAACGATTAGTCGAATAGTTTCCAACTATTAAATTAATTGCCAGCTGTTTTGAGTCATTTTTTAGGAAAAAAAAAAGGTCCAAATTCTCTGATTCCAGCTTCTTAAATGTGAATATTTTCTGGTTTCTTTAGTCTCTGTGACAGTAAACTGAATATCTTTGTGTTGTGGACAAAACAAAAAGACATTTGAGGACGTCAGCTTGGACTTTGGGAAACACTGATCCACATTTTTCACCATTGTCTGACATTTTATGGACCAAATGTCTAATCCATGATGAAAATAATCGTCAGTTGCAGCTCTAATGGATTTAAAAAAACACTTTTAGTGCTGACTGACTCTAACAGACTGGAAGGAACTCGCTAGCCTAGCAACATTAATGCTACAAACAACCTAGAATGCATCACTCTCTGTCAGTACCATTGACTGTATATAAATATGAACGACATGACAGCTCTCCAAAAGTGAAGCCAAAACATCTGGATCGCCCCCTGGTGGCTGGCTGCAGTATAGGTCATAAGTCCCGCCCCCTCCGTGTTAGCAGATGTGACGTGAGCCAAACTAAAACATCAAAGTACACGTCAAATAAATTTTGCCCAAAGATGTTTTCTGTCATTTCAGTCGTTCTTATCATGCTGATGTTTGTCCAAGTGCTCATTTTTCTGATCAGTTTGTTTTTAATTAGTGATTTGACAATATAAAAGGTGGTGTGACGTCATGATTGACAGCTGGGACAGCCGCTCTCAAACTTCCGTCAGGCGGTGGGACAGCTGAGGGGGCCGTCCGGCGGGCCGTCATGCCGCCACCTGACTCTACTGCACAGACTCTGGTTCCAAATGATGTCACACAAAGCAAGATGGCCGCTCCCGGACAAGAGATATTTTGGCTTCAGTTTTGCACAGCGGCAGGAAGTGAAGACGTGTCGTCCATAGTTACATACAGTCAATGGTCTTTCCATTCAGAAAGAGAATCTGATTGTCTCGTCTTCAAATATAAAAATATGGACTTATATTTGGGACAATACGCTAATAATTAATAACAAATAATGAGGCTTTATAAAGAAGTCTGAATTAAAGTAACTTGTGACATCACAATAGGGAAGAAGGAACTTGGCTGAACTGTCCCTTTAACTAAATATAATACAGTTCAACAGAGTGTCATCATCATCATCATCATCATCGTTGTCGTCAAACAGGAAGTGCACCTGAAGTCCTCCTGTAGTTCCTGAAGGTTGCAGTTCGTAGTTCTTCAACATTTTAGTGGAAAAATACCTGATGACATCATCAGCAGGGCGCTCCACCTCTGTGTCTGATTTAAATGTCAGCCCAAAAAATTATGGGATGGAACTATGACGACCACACACACACGCACACAGACACACACACACGCACACACTCGTTCAGGGGGGAATGGTAGGATTTTATGAGATAGCGTTCACTTTCCCCTCGGGGATTATGGGTAATAGGATCCACCTCAATCCCCCCCCTCCCCTTGACCCCTGACCCCCATTGTTGCTGCAGCAATGCCTCTGTGTGTGTGTGTGTGTGTGTGTGTGTGTGTGTGTGTGTGTGTGTGTGTGTGTGTTCCCTGTAGACCGACCATTTAGCTTGACGTCTCTCTTTCATCGCACAATTGAAGTGGAGAAACTCACAAGTGCCTCTATTGTGTTGCTGCTGAAAGCCTGCAGAGTGTGTGTGTGTGTGTGTGTGTGTGTGTGTGTGTGTGTGTGTGTGTGAGGCTGAATAACAGGAAGACAAGTTTTCTCTTCGGCCACAATCGACCACACACACACACGCACACACACACACACAGATGAAAGTCGACAAAGAACAGGAAAGGTATTGTTCATTGGCTGCAGAAAAACACCTGAAAACACACACACACACACACACACACACACACACACTGAGGTTTTGTCAGGAGAAATTGCTCTTTCCTGCTCTCATCTATCATTCCCTCTCTGAGTGGATCGCTGTCTGTCATCTTGAAATACAGCACTTAGATTGGCCACTACAAAGACTGTGTGTGTGTGTGTGTGTGTGTGTGTGTGTGTGTGTGTGTGTGTGTGTGTGTGTGTGTGCACGCTCAGTTCGAAGCTTCCTTTAATCTCCTCCTATCACCCTCCCCTCTCTCTCTCTGTGTCTTTGTTCAGTTGAAGCTGGTTTTTCAGTTTTTTTGTTAAATTCAGCTGACTGGAAGCAGGAAGAAGAATCATCCTGTCTGTTAAATCTAATCTACTCAGTGAAGTTTTCAGGGAAACATCATTTCTGTTTGGATTACGTTCAAACGTGTTTCAACATTTTACAGAATTAACAAGCAGTGTTGGAAGAAATACTCAGATCCTTTACTGCAGTAAAAGTACATAAGTATTATGAGCTTGATGTAGTTAAAGTATTGCAGTAAAAGTACATAAGTATTATGAGCTTGATGTAGTTAAAGTATTGCAGTAAAAGTACATAAGTATTATGAGCTTGATGTAGTTAAAGTATTGCAGTAAAAGTACATAAGTATTATGAGCTTGATGTAGTTAAAGTATTGCAGTAAAAGTAGTGGTTTGGTCCCTCTGACTGATATATTATTATATATGACATCATTAGATTATTAATACTGAAGCATCAGTGTGTAAGCAGCATGTTACTGTTGTAGCTGCTGGAGGTGGAGCTAGTTTCAACTACTTTATATACAGTTAGCTAGTTTAGTCCAGTGGTTCCCAACCTAGGGGTGGGGCCCCTCCAAAGGGTCAGCAGATAAATCTGAGGGGTCGTGAGATGATTAATGGGAGAGGAAAGAAGAAAAAACAAAGTTCTGATACACAAATCTGTTTTCACTTTTTGGACTTTTTCTCTAATCTTTGATTTTTGTTTGACAGAAAATTAATCGGCAACTATTTTGATAATCAAATAATAATTTTTGCCATTTTTTTAAGCAAAAATATCAAATCTTTGCTGGTTCCAACTTGTCAAAAGGATTTTAAGGTTTTCTTTATCTTCTGTGATGGTTAACTGAATATTATAAGACGTGAAGACGTCAACTTGGGCTTTGGAAATCGTCATCAACGACCCTAAAATGTCCATGTAAGGACCCGTTCCGCTCCATTTGTGGGTCACAAAAATGTTCCCAAGAGGGAAAGAAGAATTTGAGGATGCTACTATCAGAAATCAGCTGATAAAGTCAGACTGTCTGAATGCTTTAACTCCTTGAAGCTGAGAAGCTGTGCACTTTTACTGTAGTGGACCTTTTTCACTATTTCCTGAGGTTGAAATAAACATTTTTCGTATAATGAAGATGAAAATAAGACCAGCTGTCCTGTCCTCTGTGCAGTCAGGATTTCATTATAACTGATAGAGACATGTCGTGTTTTGGGAATCAGCACGGCGCCGTTGACAAAACAGTGATGTGATGAAGAGATTGAGCAGCAGTTCAGAACAGCAGCTGTCAGGATCTTTATCAGCTCTCTGTTTTCAGTTTCAATAAGTTATGAGAGAAAATGTTTGGTGAGTGAATATCAGTCAAGCTGGACAGCTCTGATATGACATGAACACCAAAGAAACGTTTCTTCCGACTTTTCTATCATCAGTCTCTACATGTCTCTGAACGTCTCCATGACTACGGTTAATCATCAATGACTCCCACCTGCTCAGGAGGGCGTTCATGTTCAGTTATATGTCAACAGTGATGATTTTTCTTGTTTTATTTTGTTCCACATAGTTGAGTCAAGTAGAAAAAAGCTGCCAAATCAAAACCAGCTGACTGTCTGTCTTCAGTTTGTGTCTCCTAAACGTCAGAGGACATTTGGGTAAAGTTAAACCTTTTTCAACTTGTCCACACTGTGCTGCTGCATGACCGCCGAGTCGTGAATCGTGTAGGAAGGAGGTTATTAGGAGCTTCAGCCGCAGTGAGCGGTCACCCAAAGCTGCTAGAAAAGGCTGCAGGGTTGAAAAATCAGCAGTGAGCTCAGTCCACCTTAAAAATATTAATGTGTGTGTGTGTGTGTGTGTGTGTGTGTGTGTGTGTGTGTGTGTCAGATCCGATGCATGGCCCACGGCATCTGGAGGTGGTCGACACTCAGTCCAAACAGGTGACGGTTCGATGGGAACCGTTCGGCTACAACGTGACCCGCTGCCACAGCTACAACCTGACTGTGCAGTACCGCTACAGACCTGCAGGGGCCCCCACCAGGTAAACACAGGGAGGGGAGGGGCCACCAGGTAAACACAGGAGGGGAGGGGCCACCAGGTAAACACAGGGAGGGGAGGGGCCACCAGGTAAACACAGGGAGGGGAGGGGCCACCAGGTAAACACAGGAGGGGAGGGGCCACCAGGTAAACACAGGGAGGGGAGGGGCCACCAGGTAAAGAGGAGCAGGGGCTGACAGGATAATAACTGGCCTCCTCCTGTTCCTCCTGCAGGGAGCCACTGAAGGAGGAGGTGCGGGAGGAGGTGGTATACGACACACTGAGCGCCGTGCCGCAGCACACCGTACGTAACCTTCCACCTTTCACCAACGTCAGCCTCAGACTCGTTCTCAGTAACCCCGAGGGACGCAAGGAGAGCGAGGAGCTGCTGGTGCTGACAGACGAGGACGGTACGAGATGCTGGAAGGTTTTACTGTAGCTAGCAAGCTAACTCTGTGAAACCTTCTCCTGCTCACTCTTTAATGTTTGTTGTTGTGTAGTTTAGCAGACGTCATGTTTTCCTCTGTAAGTAAATAAAGTGTTTATAAATATAATATGAAATGTTTGTGCATCAGTTCCCGGAGCGGTTCCGGTAGATTCCATCCTCGGCAGCAGCTACGAGCAGCAGATCAGTCTGAGCTGGAGAGAACCGC
>CM076464.1:27038394-27043394 GCA_038419695.1 Scomberomorus guttatus | reverse complement strand
ATCAGTGTCATATCTCCAATGACTTTTGGTTAATTGAAGGATAAATAAAAATACAAAAATGGGTAGTTCTGGTGGCGTGGGAGAACGCAGCGTTTACATTAAATACACTCTGACAGGTCGAGTGATTGAAAGAAGAAACAGAGGTGAACTGAAAAGAAGAAAAAGGATCATTTTCAATCGAGTCAAGATTTGTGTTTGTCTTTATGCAGGAACAAGAAGTGTGTGTGTGTGTGTGTTGACGTGCAGTGTGTTAATTGACATGATGTGAAATCCATCAGATTGAACAGATGCTGCTCTGAGATATGAATTCATGTTTGCATGTTTATATTTAACTTTGCTTTTGTTTCCTCTGACACCAGAGTGTGTGTCATTCCCCAGGCACACACACACACACACACACACACACTCATGTATCTAACAGCCTCAGATCGCAGTACAAAAGGTGTTGCCGCGGGCGACCTGCAGCTGTAATCAGATTACTGTCAGACACACACAACAAGTGCTGAGACGTGAGCGTGGAGAAATGTGATTGGAGGCGGTTTGTCAGAGACAGAGAGACAAAGAAAAGAGGGACAGATGTGAGGGGGAGGAGAGAGAATGACAAGAAAGAAGCAGGACCGTTAAATCTTTTTCTTTTCTGTTTGTTTTTTTTGGAGGAATTAAACTGTACAGATACATACTGCAGTGTGTGTGTGTGTGTGTGTGTGTGTGTGTCTGTGTGTGTGTGTGTGTGTGTGTGTGTGTCTGTGTGTGTGTGTGTGTGTGTGTGTGTCTGTGTGTGTGTGTGTGTGTGTGTGTGTCTGTGTGTGTGTCTGTGTGTGTGTCTGTGTGTGTGTGTCTGTGTGTGTGTGTCTGTGTGTGTGTGTGTGTGTGTGTGTGTATGTCTGTGTGTGTGTGTGTGTGTGTGTGTCTGTGTGTGTGTCTGTGTGTGTGTCTGTGTGTGTGTGTGTGTGTGTATGTCTGTGTGTGTGTGTGTGTGTGTCTGTGTGTGTGTGTGTGTGTGTGTCTGTGTGTGTGTGTCTGTGTGTGTGTGTGTGTGTGTGTGTGTCTGTGTGTGTGTCTGTGTGTGTGTCTGTGTGTGTGTGTCTGTGTGTGTGTGTGTGTGTGTGTGTATGTCTGTGTGTGTGTCTGTGTGTGTCTGTGTGTGTGTGTGTGTGTGTGTGTGTGTCTGTGTGTGTGTGTCTGTGTGTGTGTGTCTGTGTGTGTGTGTATGTCTGTGTGTGTGTGTCTGTGTGTGTCTGTGTGTGTGTGTGTGTGTGTGTGTGTGTGTGTGTGTGTGTGTCTGTGTGTGTCTGTGTGTGTGTGTGTCTGTGTGTGTGTGTGTGTGTGTGTGTGTCTGTGTGTGTGTGTGTCTGTGTGTGTCTGTGTGTGTGTCTGTGTGTGTGTGTGTGTGTGTGTCTGTGTGTGTGTGTCTGTGTGTGTCTGTGTGTGTGTCTGTGTGTGTGTGTGTGTCTGTGTGTGTCTGTGTGTGTCTGTGTGTGTCTGTGTGTGTGTGTGTGTGTGTGTGTGTGTGTGTCTGTGTGTGTGTGTGTGTCTGTATGTGTCTGTGTGTGTCTGTGTGTGTGTGTGTGTGTGTGTGTGTGTCTGTGTGTGTGTGTGTGTCTTCCTGTCCTCCTTTAGTTTCCTGTCCAGCAGGAAATGTGACAATACTGCAGTTTCACCATCCACACCCTCCTCCACGTGTGTTTTTTTACTGTGTCTGTGTGTGTGTCTGTGTGTGTGTGTGTGTGTGTGTGTGTGTGTGTGTGTGTGTGTGTGTGGTGATATATGAGTTCTGTCCTGAACTTGGTTCCCATGAAAAACATGACCATTGTTTCTGAACTCCCTTAGGACAAACACACACACACAGTTGACCGTGCTGCGTTCAGGAGCAGGAGTCTGTAGAGCTGGTACAGTTTTTGTAGAGCAGGTACAGTTTTTGTAGAGCAGGTACAGTTTTTGTAGAGCAGGTACAGTTTTTGTAGAGCAGGTAGTTTTTGTAGAGCTGGTACAGTTTTTGTAGAGCAGGTAGTTTTTGTAGAGCAGGTACAGTTTTTGTAGAGCTGGTACAGTTTTTGTAGAGCAGGTACAGTTTTTGTAGAGCTGGTACAGTTTTTGTAGAGCAGGTAGTTTTTGTAGAGCTGGTACAGTTTTTGTAGAGCTGGTACAGTTTTTGTAGAGCTGGTACAGTTTTTGTAGAGCAGGTAGTTTTTGTAGAGCAGGTACAGTTTTTGTAGAGCAGGTACAGTTTTTGTAGAGCTGGTACAGTTTTTGTAGAGCAGGTAGTTTTTGTAGAGCAGGTAGTTTTTGTAGAGCAGGTACAGTTTTTGTAGAGCAGGTAGTTTTTGTAGAGCAGGTACAGTTTTTGTAGAGCAGGTACAGTTTTTGTAGAGCAGGTAGTTTTTGTAGAGCAGGTACAGTTTTTGTAGAGCAGGTACAGTTTTTGTAGAGTAGGTAGTTTTTGTAGAGCTGGTACAATTTTTGTAGAGCAGGTAGTTTTTGTAGAGCAGGTACAGTTTTTGTAGAGCAGGTACAGTTTTTGTAGAGCTGGTACAGTTTTTGTAGAGCAGGTAGTTTTTGTAGAGCTGGTACAGTTTTTGTAGAGCAGGTACAGTTTTTGTAGAGCAGGTACAGTTTTTGTAGAGCTGGTACAGTTTTTGTAGAGCAGGTACAGTTTTTGTAGATTTGCTGGAGTTCTCATTGAGTCTGTAGACTTTTCGTAGATTCTACAGAGTTTCTGTAGAATCTGTAGAGGTTTGGCTTTCTGTCTTTCTGCTCTTTTTGCTCAGCAGACTAAAACTTTAATGAAGCTCCATAACAGAGGTTGTCAGGAAGTTTTAAATCACCGTGGTAACAAGCATCTTTTATGAGGGAACTCCTCTCCTCTGTCACATAGACAGATTGCTGGTTTTTCTTTGTCCTTTAGAGCCATAATTCTTTTTATCGCTGCGCAGGAGAAGAGGAATTTATTTTCAGTTACAATCAGTTGACAAACAGATGAAAGTATTATGTATCATTCATCATTTTACTTTTAGTTTCCATTTATTTTATATCCCTTACCATGTACATGTAGACTTTATCACCTGCACAGAAAGGATGAAACAAATAATCAGTCTAATTTCAGACTGTTCTAAAGTTACAGGCTTTACATGTAGAGCGAGTTAATAAAAATGAAGGAGAGAGTGATGGAGTGGAGGAGGGATGGAGCTGACCTTTCTGTGGAGATGAATAATGAACCAACAGATGGGTGAGAGGAAGAGGAGAGCAGTTTTATGTGTCGGGGTTTAATGTGAATAGAAATCAAGTTGATATTCGCCAACGTCATCCCTCAAAACCTGCTAAAATGTACAAAATCTTAAAGGAGTCTTGCTTTAATACCATCAGACAGCAGGAACACAGACACTGAAACATTAAACACTTCTTTCTCTCTGTCTGCCTGTCTGTCTGTCTACCTGTCTGCCTGTCTGCCTGCCTGTCTGTCTGCCTGTCTGTCTGTCTACCTGTCTGTCTGCCTGTCTGTCTGTCTACCTGTCTGCCTGTCTGTCTGTCTGTCTGTCTACCTGTCTGCCTGTCTGTCTGTCTGTCTGTCTGCCTGTCTGCCTGCCTGTCTGTCTGCCTGTCTGTCTGCCTGTCTGTCTGTCTACCTGTCTGTCTGCCTGTCTGTCTGTCTACCTGTCTGCCTGTCTGTCTGTCTGCCTGTCTGTCTGTGCAGTAAGTACCAGGTGGTGGTGGAGGAGGAGCGCCCCCGCAGGCAGAGAAGAGGTACTGCAGAGATCCTGAGATGTTACCCGGTGCCCATTCACTTCCAGAACGCCACGCTGCTCAACTCTCAGTATTACTTCAGTGCAGAGCTGCTGATGAGCGAGCTGAGAGCACCGATGCCCTTCAGTGTCGGTCAGTCACTTACAGTCAGACTGCTAGTTAGTTACTTAGTCTAACCTGTCTAACTCTATACGTGTTAACCTGTCTACCTGTCTACCTGTCTTCCTGTGGGTGCAGGTGATAACAGGACCTACAGTGGTTACTGGAACGCTCCTCTGCTGCCTCATAAGAGCTATGGGATCTACTACCAGGCTGTCAGCACTGCTAACGGGGTGAGTCCACCTCTGATTGGTCAGCGTGCAACATGTAGCGTGTCGTGTGTGTGAGCCAGTTACAGCAAGAATGTATGACTCAGACACAGAAACCATATCAACAGACTTACATATCCTGGCGTGTGATCTTGACATGTTGTGGCATCACAGTGTCAGTGATGATGGATGAATGACCTCCACTGCTCGTTATAGAGAAACTAACTGTTAATCATGGAGGAAACATTTTATACTGAAGTCAAACTCCCGAATCATCATTAAATCCATTTTCTCTTGCTGTAATTCCTCCTGTTCAAACTACAAATTGTAAAAAAATGTATAAAGCCTTTTGTGTCTCCAGAGGGGAGCTGATGATGTCACTGATGATGTCACTGATGATGTCACTGATGATGTCACTCCTGATAACCAGACTCTTTATAATCTAATATAACAGTTAATTTAAACACATCATGTGTCTAAATGAGCTCATTTCAGAACATGCAGATCTGAATACATGACGTGTATAACAGCATGAAAAACTACATCCACTGATGAAGTTAATGTTTATTCACATATAATTGAAAACATTCCCAGTTTTTAAATAAAGCTGTTTGATTTAACATTTAATGAGAAAACTGATGAGCTGTCTCAAAGCTGTGCCTTAAAATGGACCAGTGATGTCAACAGGACTAATGTATGGAAACGTGTTATATTATACTCCAGCTCATGTATGTAACATGACTACCTGCCAACATGCTAACACAAAAGATTATCATTAACCAAGTGATTAATAGGATCAATATTCTGTGTAATTCTGTGTCATGATCGGGCTGTTTGTTTAGTAATAGGAATACACTTATGTGATATGAACAGGTGAAGAACTTTATTAGCAAGTTTTTCAGTATCTGAGTCGAGCTGAGCGATCAATGAATGAATAAACATCCAATATTC
>CM076464.1:27030894-27033394 GCA_038419695.1 Scomberomorus guttatus | reverse complement strand
CTAATTGCACAATTTGCTGTGATCAATCATGATTAATCGCTTTGTATGTATATATTGCATGGTGTTTTCAAATGTTAAATATTGTTTGTTTTAATTATTATTTGTAGAAAACAAATAGATAAAGAAAGATATTCACATAAACAAAATGTACTGGATCAAAATACAGTTCACCTTATTTCATGAATGTGTTTGTATTTGGTGTCATACATATATCAGATTTATTGATCAGACGTGTACGAAGGTGACGTGGTTTTAGCAGCAGTTAGTGTTGACCAGCAGTGACTGAGGTTGTTTGTTGGGCTAATGGTGGGTGTGCTGGTGGAGTTGTTGGGAGATTCTTCTCTCTGAGCCACTGCTGCTCTTTCTGCTTCTTTGATTACTAATGTTTGATGATTGATTGGCTGATTAACGAGCTTCTCTTTCAGGTCTGCTTCTTGAACTAAAATATGTACTTCCTGTTGAAGTGAACAGCACTCTGCTCTCCTGTTGCCATTTGATAACCTGTAAATAAGCTCTCTAAAGTTTGTGTTCAAACCTTTCACATATTAATAGTTAATTAAGCATTAATTAAAGATCATTATTAAAGTGTATCAGTCAGTTTTCTGTTTATAATGATGGTGAGAGTCATTACAGGCTGATAACTCCCATCAGGAGAGCAGGACGATGCTGCAGGTGACTAATATTTCTGCTTCAGTACAAACTGCTACAGCCTGTCTCTCTCTCTCTGTTCCTGTCTGTCTGTCTGCCTGTCTCTCTGCCTGTCTCTCTCTCTCTCTGTTCCTGTCTCTCTGTCTGTCTCTCTGTCTGTCTGTCTGCCTGTCTGTCTATCTCTCTGTCTGTCTGCCTGTCTGTCTCTCTGTCTCTCTCTCTCTCTGTTCCTGTCTGTCTGTCTCTCTGTCTGTCTGTCTGCCTGTCTGTCTGTCTGCCTGCCTGTCTCTCTGTCTGTCTCTTTGTCTGCCTGTCTGTCTATCTCTCTGTCTGTCTGTCTGCCTGTCTGTCTGTCTCTCTGTCTGTCTGTCTGTCTCTCTCTCTGTTCCTGTCTGTCTGTCTGTCTGTCTCTCTCTCTGTTCCTGTCTGTCTGTCTGTCTCTCTGTCTCTCTGTCTGTCTGTCTGTCTCTCTGTCTCTCTGTCTGTCTGTCTGTCTCTCTCTCTCTGTTCCTGTCTGTCTGTCTGTCTGTCTCTCTGTCTGCCTATCTGTCTGTCTCTCTCTCTCTCTCTGCCTGTCTGTCTCTGCCTGTCTGTCCTCCTGTCTGTCTGCCTGTCTGTCTGTCTCTCTGTCTGTCTCTGCTTGTCTGTCTCTCTGCCTGTCTGTCCTCCTGTCTGTCTCTCTGCTTGTCTGTCTCTCTCTCTGCCTGCCTGTCCTCCTGTCTGTCCTCCTGTCTGTCTCTCTGCCTGTCTGTCCTCCTGTCTGTCTCTCTGCCTGTCTGTCCTCCTGTCTGTCTCTCTGCATGCCTTCCTGGATGAATAGCTGCTATAATCGTCACGCAGCTCACCACGCCGTACATTCGCATCGCACCAGCCGCTGGCGACAAGCAGCTACCAGGTCAGACACTCTTTATTTCATGGGTCTCATTGTTTCCCAATAATTTATTTGTTTGTTTGTTTACACATTGTTTCTAGAGGCTCTCAATGTTCTCACACACAACAATCTTCAGAAAGATAAACAAGGACAACAAGCCGAACGAAGATACAGTAATGAAACATAAACATAGAGCTATTATGTACAAGCAAATGGGTGAAAAAATAACCATAAATACAAACGTCTTACCAGCCTTCAGCTTCAATAAACCTCTCCCACCTTAATCATTACTGTGTCTTTCACAACTCTTCATTAAAATCTCTGTCTGTTGTTTAAAGGTAGAATAGAAAAGAATGCCTTTATTGTCATTGCACATCTCCAGTACAACGAAATGTGCTTTGCAGCCCTGTAACAGTAACAAACCACACATCAAGGTATAAATACATAATTCAATTCAGTTCAAAATACTTTGTTCGTCAATCAAGGGGCAATTTGAAGCAATTGAGTTTAGAAACAAGTACACATTTCATTTACACACATAAAAACATAAGAATACAAATATGACACGGTTAGAAAGACACAAGGATTAATGGCAGTGGACAGCCTGTAGCTGGACAACAATATCCACAATAAAAAGTAGAGTAGAGAAAAAAGTATAGTAGACAAAGTATTAAAACAGTGTATAAAAAAGTATAAAAGTACTAAAAAAGTACTCAACAACAAAGAAAAGTTTTTCTTGTAAAGTCGAGGAAATGTTCAAACAAATGTCAGAAACCTCAGAGACTCTTTCCAAGAAAAACCACAGAATCAGTCGTTGTTTGTTGTTGTTTATGCTGCAGTGACAGCACCCTCCAGTGGACGCAGTAATAACGGCGCAGAGGAGGAAGTCAGGTGACATTATAGAGCGATAAAGTCTACGTAGGGAGGAGGTCGTCTACAAAACATCAGACTTAAACACCAGAGGTCACTGTTCACTTCCTG